>JBBGZY010003351.1:0-72500 GCA_037952925.1 Lithobates clamitans | reverse complement strand
TCCCCTCCTCTGTTCTTGGGGGAAGGGGGGATTTGGTTACATGGGAGCAGGCTCACCAACACAATTTTTCTTGGTAAATGAGGGGGTCGCTGACAATTTTGGACATTAATAATAAAAAAATCTAGCTCCTCTAGTACGTCCGACACACATAGGGGTTGATTTACTAAAGGCAAATCGACTGTGCACTTTGCACATGCAGTTGCACTCTTTAAAGCGCAATTGCTCCAGACCTTAGTAAATAAGAAGGCAAAGCTTCACTCTGCAATGAATACCCAATCACACCCAAGGAAAATTAAAAAAAAAAAAAAAAAAAAAACGGCAATTTTGCTTGCACTTGATTGGATGATGAAAGTTAGCAGAGCTCCCCTGCATTTACTAAGCTCTGGAGCAACTGCATTTGCAAAGTGCACAGACTATTTGTCTTTATTAAATCAACCCCATAGTATCACACGCACACACACACTGATTTTCTAAAGTAACAGAGAATGCTCATTCTGCACACCTATGTTACTTTAAACACCCAAACATGTGCAAGGGAAATTTACAAAAAAAAAACAAAAAAACAGACATTTTTCTACCATGTGATTGGGTATTGAAAATGCACACAAATTCACCTTATTAACTAACATTCACTTTAAAAGTGAACAACCTCTTCGATCCTAATTACACACACACTTTATGTACAATGACCCCAATTCTGGAAGAGAGGTTCGTGATTAGCTCTGTATTGGCCAATCAGACATTGATGAGTTTCTGGGTGGAATATTAGGGTGATAGTGGATTGGTGATGTGGGTGGGGTGTTGGGTATGTATTAATAATAAGAGGATGACTTGTATTAATTCTCTAAGTTGCCTGTCCACTGACAGCTATAGGGCTCATTCACACTTAAATATTTACCTTACTGTGCATTCAAGCCAATGGGTTATGATGTGTTAGGCATACATTATTGTGTGTTGTGTTAAGGCAGCCCATTCATTATTATTATTATTATTATTATGACAGCGGATAAAAAAACCTGCTTGACTTTTTTTTTAAACAATGCATGGTATAGGGGTTGTGGTGCATTGTGGTGAGTTGGGCTCATTAGGATGCCATTCACAATGAATTCCATCACAATGCCCCATACATACAGCAGGTACACTGCCATGCTTTTCTACAACACACAAGTGTGAACGAGCCCCAAGTCTTCCCAGTGATGAGGATCTCCCAGCATCCTGTTCTGGGTGGTGACTGAGGGGTGCAATGACGGAGAGACATTGGCGGGGATTTACTAAAACTGGTGCACACAGAATCTGGTGCAAACTGTGCAGAGCAACCAATCAGCTTCCAGGTTTTATTGTCAAAGCTTAAAGTATAACTAAAGGCAAAACTTTTTTTTTAGTTTTGGATATAATGTAGAGGGAATAGAACGTTGGTTTTTATTGCTGTCTGTGTCCCTGTTATGCAGATTCACACACTGGGGTTGATTTACTAAAGGCAAATAGATTGTGCAGTTTGCAAAGTGCAATTTTACTCTGCAAGAGCAGTTGCTCTAGAGTTTAGTAAATGAGGGGGATCTTCACTTTGCAAAGGGTACCCAATCACATGCAAGGGAAATAAAAAAAACAGCATTTTACTTGCATAGAAGTCCCTGTTATGCAGATTCACACAATGGGGGTTGATTTACTAAAGGCAAATAGACTGTGCACTTTGCAAAGTGCAGTTGCTGCAAAGCTTAGTAAATGAGGTATAGCTTCACTTTGCAAAGAATAGCCAATCACCTGCAAGGTAAATTTAAAAAAAAAAAAAAGAAGCTTTACCTCCTCATTTCCTAAGTTCTGGAGCAACTGCTCATGCAGAGGGCAACTGCAAAGTGCACAGTCTATTTGCCTTTAGTAAATCTACCCCTATTTGTCCTGTTTACCATTATCATTGAAAGTGAAAGTAAAAGAAAATCCCACATTTTGTGTTGTCCTCAGAAAAGAAGTAAAGGGAAATCTTCCAATGGGGGGACACTAGTTCTGGTGACTGGGGGTGACGGGTGGGTCCCCAATGAATCCCTTTAATTTGCAGGGATTTCCTCTCACTTCCTGTTTGGCTATGGAACAGGAAGTGAACAGATGGCGAAAAAAAATCTCACAGGGGTTATAACCCTCCCTTATTCGATCCAAAATGAAAAAAAAAAAAAAAAGTTTTGCCTATAGTTCTACTTAAATTAAACAAGGTGAAGTTAAAAGCTGATTGGTTATTCAGATTCGCTGTGCATCCGTTCTAGTAAATTCCCCCAACTGAGGCTAATTTACTAAAGGAGTTGAAAACCTTCACTCATAAAATGGTGCGAATATTCATTTAAATTACCCAATCATTTGAAAAGGGAATTCAGGTTCACTCTGAACACCCAATCATGTGCAGAAGAAATAAGTAAACAGGGATTTACTTTTCACACGATTGGATAGTTGTAGTGAAAATTCACTTCATTTTATAATGAAGATTCTCAACTCCTCAGTCTCCATATCCAACAGTAAGTGATCTTTCCTGAACTTCTCCAGACTTCTGCTGATAAAATTGCTGAATTGGATTGTTACATTGTTGGGATAGATAAATGCTGTTTATGGCTTTGAGCTCCAGGTGGACTACAAGTCCCAGCAGAATTTTTATTTTTGGGTTATTTTAAAGCAGTTTTGCTGGACAGATTGCAGCAGCTTTCTCTGATGCAGCTGCTGCCTAGCAGGATGGGAGTTGTAGTTATTCTGTGGTGGGGGTGACTGTTGTATCAATTAAATACAAAGTTTTACTATGTAGGCGAAAGCTTCATGGGCTGTAGTCTGTCATCACTGCCTGTGATTCTAAGTCTGTTCAGACCTTGGCGTCCTGGTACGGTGGGGTTGATTTACTAAAGGCAAACAGACTGTGCACTTTTCAAAGTGCAGTTGCTTCAGAGCTTAGTAAATGACTTTCACTTTGCAAAGAATACCCAATCACATGAAAAAAAAAAAAAAATTTTTGCTTGCACATGATTGGATGTTGGAAGTCAGCAGAACTTCTGTTCGTTTACTAAGCTCTGGAGCAACTACACTTTCCAAAGTGCGCAGTCTATTTGCCTTTAGTAAATCAACCCCAGTGCTTTAACCACTTCAGCCCCGGAAGATTTGGCTGCTCAATGACCAGGCCATTTTTTGCGATTTGGCACTGCGTCGCTTTAACTGACAATTGCGCGGTCGTACGAGGCTGCACCCAAACAAAACTAACCTCCTTTTTTCCCCACAAATAGAGCTTTCTTTTGGTGGTATTTGATCACCTCTGCGGTTTTTATTTTTTGCGATATAAACAAAAAAAGAGCAACAATTTTGAAAAAACACAATATCTTTTAATTTTGCTATAATAAATATCCCAATTAAAAAAAAAAAAAAAAAAAGTACATATTTTTGGTAAAAAAAATCGCAATAAGTGTATATTGATTGGTTTGCGCAAAAGTTATAGCATCTACAAAATAGGGGATAGATTTATGGCATTTTTATTATTATTATTTTTTTTTTTTTTTTTACTAGTAATGGCGGCGATCTGCAATTTTTATCAGGACTGCGATATAGAGTGAATTGAGCGGCTCTTTCAGGGCGCTTTGCAGGCGCTATTTTTAGCACTATAGCGCCTGCAAAGCGCCTCAGTGTGAAAGTAGCCTTCAATTTTATTTTAAAATAATAAACATATTATACTTACCTGCCCTGTATAATGATATTGCACAGATTGGCCCCGAACGTCCTCCTCAGGGGTCTCCAACACATCGGACGCTTTTGACACTATTTTTGGGACCAGTGACAATTATACAGAGATCAGTGCTATAAAAATGCACTGATTACTGTATAAATGTCACTGGCAGGGAAGGGGTTAACACTAGGGGGCGATCAAGGGGTTAACTGTGTTCCCTCGCTGTGTCCTAACTATAGGGGGGAGGGGACTGACTAGGAGAGATGACAGATCGGTGTTCATAATCAGTATGAACACACGATCTGTCTCCTCTCCCCTGAGAGAACCGGGATCTGTCATGAGCGATCGCGGATGCCCGGCGGTCATCGTGCCCGCTGGGCACTCGCATCGGCTCTGGTAGAGGGCCGCGGGCGCGTGCGCGCACCCCCTAGTGGCCAAAAGGCAAAGCGACGTAAGATAATGTCGTTTTGCCCAGGGGAGCCAAACTGCCGCAGTAAAACTGCGGCGGCTGGTCTGGAAGCGGTTAAAGCAGACGCGTTAATGTGTGTTTTTTTTTTTAACATGTTAACGTACATTGTATTAAGACAACCCAAATGAATGAGCTGGCCATGCATCAAAACATAAAAAAAAAACTAATAAAAAATAAATATGCACCATTTTTGGTAATGCAGTGCACCACAACACAAGGTAGTGCATTGTCGTGTGTTGTGGTGTGCTGCATCACCTGTGCATTCAAAGAGGTTGATTTCCTAAAGGCAAATAGACTGTAAACTCTGCAAGTGCAGTTGCTCCAGATCTTAGTAAATGGGGTAAAGTTTCACTTTACAAAGAATACCCAATCATCTGGAAGGAAAATAAAAAAACAGCATTTTTGCTTGCACATGATTGGACGATGGAAGTCAGCAGAGATCCACCTCATTTACTGAATTTGGAGCAACTGCTCTTACAGAGTGCAAGGGCACTTTGCAAAGTGCACAGTCTATTTTACTTTAGTAAATCAACCTCAAAGTGCGGTAACATGCATTGATGCACACCTTGCCACAACACGCTGCAGCTGAAAAGTGTGTTTGATCCCTAAGCATACAGATCGATCATTAAGTGATGGGAAGGATGGCTACACTGTCACAGCCAGGGCTGCTGTTAGAAATCACGGGGGGCCCCCGTACAGCCTACTTGGCAGATCCCCCACCCCTAATACATCAAAACCATATTTTCAATAAAAATATACAAAAAACATTATTAGCAGACACAAACATAACATAGAACCTGTGTGAATTAGCCCTTTTTCAATTGTTTTTTTTTTACATTTTTTTTTTTTAAATATATAATTTAAAAAACAAAATTTACATTTTTAAAATTATTTTACAATGACTAAAAATTACTTATTATAATGTTTAAAAATTATTATTATTTTTTTTTACAATTCATTCTTGTACAGGGTACTGCGATACACCGCGCGTTTTGGCAGGCGTAAAAATGTGCACATTTGCTAGATGCATGGGGCACTATTAAGAATTAAGAATTAATGGCACCCGCGGGTGTCTGCAAAAGGCAGCACGTTTTTCTGCGGTGCGGGAAAATGTGTGGATTTGCATTCGTCCTTGCACCGCACCTGATATGAATAAACCCTAATTACAGACTAGTTTAGTAGCACAGCTGGGCTGTTTAGACTGCTTTCAGACTGGGGCGGGCGGGCGTCGGCGGTAAAGCTTTAGCGGCACTATTCGGCCGCTAGCGGGGCGGTTTTAACCCCTGCTAGCGCCGAAAAAGGGTCAAAACCACCCACAAAGCGCCACTGCAGCTGCACTGCAGCGGCGCCTTGCGGCGCTGCCCCACTGTTTTCAATGGGAAGGGGCGCTTTAGCAGTGAATACACCGCTCCTATAGCGCTGCAAAGATGCGGCTTGCAGGACTTTTTTGACCGTCCTGCAAGCGCACCACTCCAATGTGAAATCCCTCGGGCTTTCACATTGGAGTGAATTGAGCGCCTCTTTATGGGCGCTTTGCAGGCGCTATTTTAAGCGCTATAGGGCCTGCAAAGTGCCTCACTGTGAAAGTAGCCTTAAAGTGATTCCAAAAAAAGTTCAATTTTATTTTAAAATAATACTTATATAGTAGTTATACTTACCTGCCCTTTGTAATTGTTTTGCACAGATTGGCCCCGAACGTCCTCCTCTGGGGTCCCCCGCCGGTGCTCTCGGCTTTTCCTCCCCTAAGGCAAGTCGCTTAGTATTGGGGCACTCGTGGGGGCTTGATCCCAAGCCAGGCTGTGTGCGTCTATTGACACACACAGTACATCTCGGCTCTGCCCCCCCCCCGCTCCCTCCTTACAGGAATTAATTGACAGAGCCAATGGCTCCCACTGCTGCCTCCATGTCCTGTGAGGAGAGAGCGAGAGAGAGAGAGAGAGTAGTGCCACTGCACTGGATGGAGATTGGGCCCTTTGAGCCCAGGTTCACATTGGTGCGGCTTTGAAATTGAGCTTCTTCAGCGCGTTTTTGTGCTGACCATGGAAGGTTTTTTACCCTAATGCAGAGTGTTACCCTAAAACTTCATATTTCTAATATGTACCTGCTGTACCATGTACTTGTATGAGAACGTTTCCTGTTCTCTTTGTATTGCTTCCTTTGTGTGAAATCCCTGGTGTTCTGCCAGTCCCCCTGCTTTCCTATTAAAAACTGACCACATTAAGCAGGAGAGCACAGCGTGGCTAGTTCTCTAGCTATGCTGGGAGTTTGTGTTTGTGGAAAGGAGTGTAACTATATTGAAAACATGTGAACACAGGGGTATTATCCCCTATATAGTAGCAAAGAGGGAGAACGGGGGTTGGGACTTTAGATATACCCCCTATGTGCACAATAACATAGAAACAGATACTAATAACATACAATATGTCTAAAAGAGTTTTTTTCTTTATTTTACACAAAATAAAAAGCATATATTGCTGTCAATATAGTACATTACAAACAAGACTGTGCATAAGGTCTGCTAGAAGGGTCAACGCGTTTCGCGGATCATCAGCTTCATCAGGACCAGTAGAGTTAGGCACATTGAGACTGATAAATCAAACAATTTAAAAACAGATCCAAAATGGATGTAGTATAATATACTAGGTGTCCATGGAAGGAAAAGGATCAATGTATCTTAAGAAGTAGCCTGCCGGCCCATGGAAGGGCATCTATCAAGTTAAAGTATCAAGGCCAGGTAAGCCAAGATCTGAGTTGATATGTGTATAATATTGTAGTGAATCAAAGATGAAGTCCATGTAGATTGTAATGCATGTACTGCGACCGAGGGGCTCGGTGTGCTGCTGCTTCTCCTCCCCCAGCTCTTATGCAGCTGAGAACGGAGGGAATGGGATCAATTATAAAAAAAGGGAACAAAGGTACTTATAATTTATAATTTATTTATAATTTATAATGTATAATATTTATAAATTATAATTTATACTTATAAAAAAATCTTTTGTCTTTCATTTCTATTTTAAACTGAATGGGTTGTTTTACAAGGTGATTGTTTACAATCATTTTAAGTAATACCAGCCTTTCGATTTTTAGGTTATTTTTCTCTTTTTTGTTTTTACCTGGTGATCCCGCCAGTAACACACCTCTTGTCCTAGGGTGACAACACCCTCTCACTGTACTGTATCTATGGTGTTGTCATCCTAGAGCAGGACTTCAGAACATCTCCCCCTCTCCTCTTCTTCATAACATAAGGATGGGGAGGGGGGTGTTCTGTAGTCCCCAGAGATAGCAGGGAACAATGTAACTGATAAGAGTGCAGCACAATCAGAGAGCACAGGAAGTTATCAGCTGACAAGATTTCTGGCAGGATCAACAGGCTTTTTTTTTTTTTACACTTATCAAACAGATGCATACCTCCCAACATTTTGAGATGGGAATGAGGGACACCTACTAGCAAACGTATGCAGGCATAGGACACGCCCCCTGCCACACCCCCTCAAAGGAGAATACACCCTCAAAAAAAGGTTAATGAAATCCACAAGTGCTTTTTTTTACCACTACTATTCCTTTATATTGGCTTTTAAAATTTACAAATGCAGCAATTTAGAATTTGGATAAAAGATTCAGCACTGGAAAACACTTTTTAAATAGATAAAAAGTGCATTTTATATACAACTATATAGATCAGACCAAAATGAGGGACAAATGAGGAGGAATGAGAGACAGAGGGACATTGCTCCAAATCAGGGACAGTTGGGAGCTATGCAGATGTAACAAAAACTCTCTATTTATTATGAAGATCCTTGTGTGAAGCACTTCCTGTTAAAGGGTGACAACACCCTGTCCCTATCTCCCAATTCCACTCCCGCATTGTCACCCAGTCTTATGCACTCCTAGTGGAGACAACAAGCAGCTCAGACACTCGTTACACAGGCATGGCCCACCAGTGTCATCAGGAAGCTGGACCGGAGCAATGGTGTGCAGTCAATTTTGCAGCGAGTACATGTAGGCAGGAAGTGGCTGAACGAGGCTGGAGGAGATCAGTAGCACTGAGATGGGAATAAAGATTAAAAAAAGGTGAAAACAAAGATTTTATGGGAAAAAAAGTTATTGTTTATAATACACAGAGCAAACCATGGAGTTGGTTTACTAAAACTGGAGAGTGCAGAATCTGGGTCGGCTGTGTATGGTAGCCAATCAGCTTCTAACTTCAGCTTGTTCAGTTCAGCTTTGGCAATAAAACCTGGAAGCTGATTGGTTTCTCTGCAGAGCTGCACCAGATTTTGCACTCTCCAGTTTTAGTAAATCAACCCCCTGAATGTCATCCAGTTCCGGATAAGTTTTATGTTATCCTACAATATATATATATATATATATATATATTATTGTAGGATAACATAAAACTTATCCAAAACTGGATATAAATACTATAATAAATAAATAAATAAATAAATATTTATTTATTTATTTATTTTTTATAGTAATAAAAAGGAAACAAAATCACTTTCAGATGATGAAATTTGCAGAAGTGTTCGAAACTCGATGACCGTGCTGTGATGTATTGATTATTTTCTGTATCTCACAAAGGGTTAAATCAAGTCACTATCGCAACTTGTGTCATTCCAGCAGCAGCCACCAGGGTGGCCCATGTCCCCTTAGTAGGGATGAGCTTCGTGTTCGAGTCGAACCCATGTTCGACTCGAACATCGGCTGTTCGACCGTCCGTCGAATTGCGAACGATATGGGCCGTTCGCGCCAAATTCGTGTGGCGCGTCACGGCCCATAATTCACTGCGGCATCGCAGTGCATTGCTGGCTGATGATTGGCCAAGCATGCACTATGACCCGCATGCTTGGCCAATCACAGCGCCGCCTGAACAGAGAGCCGTAATTGGCCAAAGCCAAGGAGGCTTTGGCCAATTATGGCTCAGGGGATTTAGTACACGCCCCACACTATATAAGGCCGCCTGCACGGCGGCCCTGTGTAGTGTGTGTTCCGGCGTTGAAAGAGATAGACAGAGAGACAGTGTTTGATTTGAGTTAGATAGATTAGGCAGAACAGTCAGTCAGTTAGCTGCACTTACAGTGTATTGTGTATATATATGCATCCCAGGTGTTGCATATATATATATACACTGTATTCAGTTTAGCTAGATCCGTTCCTGTTATCTTCTATCTAGACTATTTACATTCAGTGCAGTGTGTCCTGCTCACAGTGTTCAGCTAGATCCGTTCCTGCTATTTACATTCAGTACAGTGCTTCCTGCTCACAGTGTTCAGCTAGATCCGTTCCTGCTATTTACATTCAGTGCAGTGCGTGCTGCTCACAGTGTTCAGCTAGATCCGTTCCTGCTATTTACATTCAGTGCAGTGCGTGCTGCTCACAGTGTTCAGCTAGATCCGTTCCTGCTATTTACATTCAGTGCAGTGCGTCCTGCTCACAGTGTTCAGCTAGATCCGTTCCTGCTATTTACATTCAGTGCAGTGCGTCCTGCTCACAGTGTTCAGCTAGATCCGTTCCTGCTATTTACATTCAGTGCAGTGCGTGCTGCTCACAGTGTTCAGCTAGATCCGTTCCTGCTATTTACATTCAGTGCAGTGCGTCCTGCTCACAGTGTTCAGCTAGATCCGTTCCTGTTATCTTCCTACTGACAGGCAGGCTTGTCTGGTTACAGTATATAAAGCTACCTGAAGAAAATTACAGGTGTTCTTTTTGATCCTATTAGTACCACGGTCAGGCAGCTAGACTATTTACATTTAGTACAGTGTGTCCTGCTCACAGTGTTCAGCTAGATCCGTTCCTGTTATTTACATTCAGTGCAGTGTGTCCTGCTCACAGTGTTCAGCTAGATCCGTTCCTGCTATTTACATTCAGTACAGTGCGTGCTGCTCACAGTGTTCAGCTAGATCCGTTCCTGCTATATACATTTAGTGCAGTACGTCCTGCTCACAGTGTTCAGCTAGATCCGTTCCTGTTATCTTCCTACTGACAGGCAGGCTTGTCTGGTTACAGTATATAAAGCTACCTGAAGAAAATTACAGGTGTTCTTTTTGATCCTATTAGTACCACGGTCAGGCAGCTAGACTATTTACATTTAGTACAGTGTGTCCTGCTCACAGTGTTCAGCTAGATCCGTTCCTGTTATTTACATTCAGTGCAGTGCGTCCTGCTCACAGTGTTCAGCTAGATCCGTTCCTGCTATTTACATTCAGTGCAGTGCGTCCTGCTCACAGTGTTCAGCTAGATCCGTTCCTGCTATTTACATTCAGTGCAGTGCGTGCTGCTCACAGTGTTCAGCTAGATCCGTTCCTGCTATTTACATTCAGTGCAGTGCGTCCTGCTCACAGTGTTCAGCTAGATCCGTTCCTGTTATCTTCCTACTGACAGGCAGGCTTGTCTGGTTACAGTATATAAAGCTACCTGAAGAAAATTACAGGTGTTCTTTTTGATCCTATTAGTACCACGGTCAGGCAGCTAGACTATTTACATTTAGTACAGTGTGTCCTGCTCACAGTGTTCAGCTAGATCCGTTCCTGTTATTTACATTCAGTGCAGTGCGTCCTGCTCACAGTGTTCAGCTAGATCCGTTCCTGCTATTTACATTCAGTGCAGTGCGTCCTGCTCACAGTGTTCAGCTAGATCCGTTCCTGCTATTTACATTCAGTGCAGTGCGTGCTGCTCACAGTGTTCAGCTAGATCCGTTCCTGCTATTTACATTCAGTGCAGTGCGTCCTGCTCACAGTGTTCAGCTAGATCCGTTCCTGTTATCTTTCTACTGACAGGCAGGCTTGTCTGGTTACAGTATATAAAGCTACCTAAAGAAAATTACAGGTGTTCTTTTTGATCCTATTAGTACCACGGTCAGGCAGCTAGACTATTTACATTTAGTACAGTGTGTCCTGCTCACAGTGTTCAGCTAGATCCGTTCCTGTTATTTACATTCAGTGCAGTGTGTCCTGCTCACAGTGTTCAGCTAGATCCGTTCCTGCTATTTACATTCAGTACAGTGCGTCCTGCTCACAGTGTTCAGCTAGATCCGTTCCTGCTATTTACATTCAGTGCAGTGCGTGCTGCTCACAGTGTTCAGCTAGATCCGTTCCTGCTATATACATTTAGTGCAGTACGTCCTGCTCACAGTGTTCAGCTAGATCCGTTCCTGTTATCTTCCTACTGACAGGCAGGCTTGTCTGGTTACAGTATATAAAGCTACCTGAAGAAAATTACAGGTGTTCTATCCCAGCTTAGTGCAGCTACAGGCCATTAGTATGTCTGGAAGGCCAAGAAGGAGAGGCAGACAGTCACAAGCCAATAAGAGAGGGCAAGCAGGCTCTGTGTCTAGTGCTGGTCGTGGAGACGGTGCATCCTCATCAGCACGTGGCCATGGGACACGCTTGGCCTTTTTTTCGGCAGCTGGCCGTGTTGAGCCGCAACATGCGGAAGACTTGGTCGAGTGGATGACCAAGCCGTCCTCATCCTCCTTATCCTCTCTCACCCATGCCCAGGGTGCTTTGTCTGGCAAAGCAGCGGCCTCTTCCCTCAGCTCAATGTCATCAGTGACTCCTTCCCTAGCCCCACCATGTCCTCCTGAGGATTCCCTCGAACTGTTTGACCACAGTGTTGGGTACATGCTCCAGGAGGATGCCCAGCGTTTGGAAGGCTCTGATGATGATACTGAGCTCAATGAAGGCAGTAACATGAGCACGGACAGAGGGGGTGCCCAAGAAGGACAGCAATCTGGCAGTCATGCTCCCCCTGCTGCAGCATACTGCCAGGTTTGCTCCAGTGATGAGGAGGGAGGGGATGATGAGGTCACTGACTCAACGTGGGTGCCTGATAGGAGAGAGGAGGAGGAGGAGGAGGAGGAGGAGGAGGAGGAGGAGGTGGCACATCACCAACTAGGCAGGATGCCCTCCAGGGGCCAGCCTAAGGGCAGCACATTGACTGCATCACACCCCAAAGCTCCACATGTGCAGGGCGCTGCAGTCTCTGCGCGTTATTCAAAAAGTTCTTTGGTGTGGGCCTTTTTTGAGACGAGTGCATCAGATCGCACCGCTGCTATTTGCAATATATGTCTCAAGCGTATCTCGCGTGGCCAAAACATCTCCCGCTTGGGTACCACATGCTTGACCAGACATATGTTGACCTGCCATGCAGTTCGTTGGCAAGCGTATCTAAAAGACCCACACCAAAGAACAAAGACGATCTCTCCTTGCTCCTCATCAGCTGAGATTTCCAACCCCACTAGACCTTCAGTCCTCTCTGCGACCTGCAGTGAGAGGAATGAAGGTGTAGAATTAGGTGTGTCACAGCCAAGTACTTATGGGCAATCTGCTTTTGGTACACCGACGTCAGATTGTACCAGGCAAATTTCCCTGCCCCAGCTGCTGCACCGCCGAAAGAAGTTTGCTCCCAGCCATCCACATGCCCAGCGGTTGAATGCTAGCTTGGCAAAATTGCTAGCACTTCAACTGCTGCCTTTTCAGTTGGTAGACTCTGCCCCCTTCCGTGAGTTTGTGGAATGTGCGGTTCCTCAGTGGCAGGTACCCAAACGCCACTTTTTCTCACGGAAGGCGATTCCGGCTCTCTACCGGCATGTGGAAGGCAATGTCCATGCCTCGCTGGACAGGGCGGTCAGCGGTAAGGTGCATATTACCGCTGACTCATGGTCCAGCAGGCATGGACAGGGACGTTACTTAAGTTTCACGGCGCATTGGGTGACTCTGCTGGCAGCTGGGAAGGATGCAGGACAAGGTGCAGTAGTGTTGGAGGTTGTTCCGCCACCACGCCTCCAAAATGCTGATTGTGACACACCTCTCTCCTCCACCCCCTCCTCTTCTTCTTCCTCCATGGCCTCTTCCTCGGAACCAGCGGTGCTCCGTAGGCGTTCAAGGGGCTACGCAAGTACGCAGGCCAAAAGATGCCATGCGGTGCTTGAGCTGGTGTGCTTGGGGGACAGGAGCCACACTGGGGCAGAGGTTCTGTCAGCTCTGCAGGGGCAGGTTCAGAGGTGGTTGACGCCACGCCAACTTAAGGCAGGAATGGTGGTTTGCGACAATGGCACCAACCTCCTCTCTGCCCTCCGACAGGGACAACTGACCCATGTGCCCTGTTTGGCTCACGTCCTTAACTTGGTGGTGCAGCGGTTCTTGGGCAGGTACCCGGGCTTACAGGATGTCCTGAGGCAGGCCAGGAAAGTCTGTGTGCATTTCCGCCGGTCATATAATGCCAGTGCTCGGCTGACGGACCTCCAAAAGGAGTTTAACCTGCCCAAGAACCGCCTAATCTGTGACATGCCCACCAGGTGGAACTCGACGTTGGCCATGCTGCAGCGGCTGCACACGCAGCAGAGGGCCATCAATGAGTACCTGTGCGACTATGGCACCAGGACAGGGTCAGGGGACCTTGGTTTTTTTTCCCCACGCCAGTGGGCCATGATCAGGGATGCATGCACTGTCCTGTCACCATTCGAGGAGGCCACGAGGATGGTGAGCACTGACAGTGCATGCATCAGTGACACTGTCCCCCTTGTCCACCTGTTGGAGCACACGCTGCGTGGGATAATGGACAGGGCACTTGAGGCAGAACAGAGGCAGGAAGAGGAGGACTTCCTTAGCTCTCAAGGCCCCCTTTATCCAGACAGTGTTCCTGCGTGCCCGCCGATCACACAGGAAGAGGACGAGGAGGAGGAGGAGGAGGAGGAGGAAGATTGTGTCAGTATGGAGGTGGAGCCTGGCACTCAGCATCAGCAGTCTTTAAGGGATCAGTCCCAAGGAACACATGGACTTGTACGTGGCTGGGAGGAGGTGGCTGCGGACGTTGTTGTCCTTAGTGACCCAGAGGACTCCGGACCGAATGCCTCAGCAAACCTACGCTGCATGGCCTCCCTGATCCTGCAAAGCCTGCGTAAGGATCCTCGTATTCGTGGTATCAAGGAGAAGGACCAATACTGGCTGGCAACCCTCCTTGATCCACGTTACAAGGGTAAGGTTGCGGACCTTATCTTGCCATCGCAGAGGGAGCAGAGGATGAAACATTTTCGGGAGGCCTTGCAGAAAGGTCTGTGCAACGCGTTCCCAGAGACTGGGAGGTTACAAACTCCTGTTTCTGGACAACGTGTTGCTGAGGCTTCGGTCAGTCAAAGAAGGAGCGGTGGAGAAGGTGGCCGTCTGACCGATGCGTTCAGACAATTTTTTGGTCCGCAGCCCCAAGGTATGATCGGTTCCAGCAACCATCGCCAGCGTCTGTTTTACATGGTGCAGGAATACCTAGGGGCAAGATCAGACTTGGACACCTTTCCCACCGAAAATCCTCTGGGTTACTGGGTCTTGAGGATGGATCACTGGCCAGAGCTTGCACAGTATGCAATTGAGCTACTGGCCTGTCCTGCATCCAGCGTTCTTTCGGAACGCACATTCAGTGCTGCTGGAGGCGTGGTAACCGATCACAGGGTGCGTCTGTCCACCGACTCGGTCGATCGGCTGACCTTCATAAAAATGAATCAGTCTTGGATCACCACCAGCTACCAAGCACCTGATGCAGATGTAACCGAATAATTTTTTTTGAAATCTCAGATCCCTTCAAAGACTGCCTATGCTGATGCTGAGTGACTATCCCTGAGTAATTATCCTCTTCCTCCTCAATCATCACGCTGATAGCTTGTAAGAACATTTTTGGTTCTGGGCGCCACCACCAGTGCCTAAGGCACAATTTTTCAGCCCCTGTTTAACAGGGGCGTGTAATTACAATTTTTGATGTAATACTTTGCAGCAGGGCTCGTTCCTGCATTCCAACTAGAGTGTCTGTGAGGGGTTGCAGTGTTGTGGCACCAGCACCAGTGCCTAAGACCCAATTTTTCTGCCCCTGTCTAACAGGGGCGTGTAATTACAATTTTTGATGCAATACTTTGCAGCAGGGCTTGTTCCTGCATTCCAACTAGAGTGTCTGTGAGGGGTTGCAGTGTTGTGGCACCAGCACCAGTGCCTAAGACCCAATTTTTCTGCCCCTGTCTAACAGGGGCGTGTAATTACAATTTTTGATGCAATACTTTGCAGCAGGGCTTGTTCCTGCGTTTCAACTAGAGTGTCTGTGAGGGGTTGCAGTGTTGTGGCACCAGCACCAGTGCCTAAGACCCAATTTTTCAGCCCCTGTCTAACAGGGGCGTGTAATTACAATTTTTGATGCAATACTTTGCAGCAGGGCTTGTTCCTGCGTTTCAACTAGAGTGTCTGTGAGGGGTTGCAGTGTTGTGGCACCAGCACCAGTGCCTAAGGCCTAATTTTTCAGCTCCTGTTCAACAGGGGCATGTAATTACAATTCTTGATCTAATATTTCACAGCAGGGCCCTGTGAGGGCTTACAGTGTTTTGGCCACAGCAACACCTAAGGCCCAAATTTCTGCTGAGTATATAGGGCAGGACCCTACTTTCAAACATCTAACTTACAAACGACTCCTACTTGCAAACGGAAGGAGACAACAGGAAGTGAGATGAAATCTACCCCTAAGGAAGGGAAATTCTCTCCTGTAAGAGTTAATATGGGAAAACAATTTTTCCTTTCCACTGATGCTTTCCAATCCTTGTTCCACAAAAAAACCCAAATTTTCAAAAAACATTTTTCATTGGGACAAAAAAGTGAGGTGAAATCTTCTGAAGAGGAGGAAAGACGCAAAACAAATGTCACAGGGGTGATAACCCTTCCCTATGTTTTCCAAAAAGCTTAGAAAAGATTTTTTGGCTGGAGCTAAACACATTAAAAATGTTCAAAATTACAAACAGATTCTACTTAACAACAAACCTACAGTCCCTGTCTTGTTTGCACCGCCTGTATACTGCTGTTCAGAGTATATAGGGACCTTTCCTTATTTTAATTTGGGTGCGGGGTTCCCCTTAATATCCATACAAGACCCAAAGGGCCTGGTAATGGACTGGGGGGTACCCATGCCGTTTGTCTCACTGATTTTCATCCATATTGCCATGACCCGACATGACATTAAACCCGCAAGCAGTTTTAAATGAGATTTTTTCCTTTAAAAATGACATTTGGTGCAGGGACTGTTCTAAACATGGGAAACACGCGTCACTTTACAGGCATACTATAGACACCCCCCAGGTACGATATTTAAAGGAATATTTCACTTTTTTTTTTTTACTTTAAGCATCATTAAAATCACTGCTCCCGAAAAAACGGCCGTTTTTAAAAGTTTTTTTTGCATTGATACATGTCCCCTGGGGTAGGACCCGGGTCCCCAAACCCTTTTTAGGACAATACCATGCAAATTAGCCTTTAAAATGAGCACTTTTGATTTCGAACGTTCGAGTCCCATAGACGTCAATGGGGTTCTAACGTTCGTGCGAACTTGCGGTCCGTTCGCGGGTTCTGGTGCGAACCGAACCGGGGGGTGTTCGGCTCATCCCTACCCCTTAGGAAGAGGTTTACATTGTAGGATTGGTCATTCTGCGTTACAAGGCCTGACCGATATGTTCCCAGAGGGATATTTTACTTTTCTCATCATTTCAGATCCTTTCACCTATTTATAAAGCCAACAATTTATCTGCTCAACGTTTTTTTTTCAAATTTTCAGGAACATGAGGTTTTATTTTGGATACATATTTGGTCACTTTATTAAAACGTATATGAAGTTGTTATTATTATTATTATTATTATTATTAATAATAATAATATTATAACACCAGATTTATATAGCGCCAACAATTTGCAAAGCGCTTTGCAAAATACAGCAAGAGGGAACCTTCGCAATACAATTCAATACAAATGGGTTAGGGAGGTTCTGCTCGTGAGAGCTTACAATCTAAAAGGTAATAAAAAAGATTTCAGTGGGGGCTGTTAAATCATTTTTGGAAAATGTTTTACAGACCCCCCCCCCCCAGCCAGGACACAGGTCATCAGAAGACATGCATTATCAGTTAATATGCACCTGGAGTATCTTCGAAATTCTGATTTGCAGAAGCTCCTGCAGACAGCCACTTCCCATAATCAAGAGAAGGGAACGGGGAGGATTGTGTGTTGGAGCAAACTGCATTGTGTGCAATGGCTAAGCTGTTGTGGAGAATCCAGGGAAACAGGACAAGAAGACCAGGTATACGACATATTACATTTTTCTCTCAAACAGCCCATCGGCAAGGAGGAAAACACAGGAAAACCGCATTTTTTTCATTGATATAGCTCTGACATATTCCATAGTGCGGTAGTGGACAGAGGACACTGAGCCAGTCCCATCAGTCTCTGCACCAGAGGAGTTTACACTCTAATGTCCCCCCACAGTCACACACTGTTAGTATACATTTTTATAGTTCTGATGTATACCACAGTGCTGTACAAAGAACACTCAACATCAGTCTCGGCACCACAGGAGCTTACACTCTAATGTAATAGTAACTCACTATTATATTAAGGTGAAAAACCTTCTGTGCTGCATTAGCCATTAATGTCTAAACCACTGGCAACAAAGGTGAGTACACCCCTAAGTGAAACTGTCCAAATTGGGCCCAATTAGCCATTTTCCCTCCCCGGTGTCATGTGACTCGTCAGTGTTTTAAGGTCTAAGGTGTGAATGGGGAGCAGGTGTGTTAAATTTGGTGTTATGGCTCTCACTCTCTCATACTGGTCACTGGAAGTTCAACATGGCACATCATGGTAAAGAACTCTCTGAGGATCTGAAAAAAAAATGTTGCTCTACATAAAGATGTCCTAGGCTATAAGAAGATTGCCAAGACCCTGAAACTGAGCTGCAGCACGGTGGCCAAGACCATACAGCGGTTTAACAGGACGGGTTCCACTCATCATAGTCGACCAAAGAAGTTGAGTGCACGTGCTCAGCGTCATATCCAGAGGTTGTCTTTGGGAAATAGACGTATGAGTGCTGCCAGCATTGCTGCAGAGTTTGAAGGGGTGGGGGGTCAGCCTGTCAGTGCTCAGACCATACGCCGCACACTGCATCAAATTGGTCTGCATGGCGTCCGAGAAGGAAGCCTCTTCTGAAGATGGTGCACAAGAAAGCCCGCAAACAGTTTGCTGAATACAAGCAGACTAAGGAGATGTATTACTGGAACCATGTCCTGTGGTCTAATGAGACCAAGATAAACTTATTTGGTTCAGATGGTGACAAGCGTGTGTGGGGGCAACCAGGTGAGGAGTACAAAGACAAGTGTGTCTTGCCTACAGTCAAGCATGATGGTGGGAGTGTCATGGTCTGGGGCTGCATGGGTGCTGCCGGCACTGGGGGACTACAGTTCATTGAGGGAACCATGAATGCCAACATGTACTGTGACATACTGAAGCAGAGCATGATCCCCTCCCTTCAGAGACTGGGCCACAGGGCAGTATTCCAACATGATAATGGCCCCAAACACACCTCTAAGACGACAACTGCCTTGCTAAAGAAGCTGAGGGTAAAGGTGATATACTGGCCAAGCATGTCTCCAGACCTAAACCCTATTGATCATCTGTGGAGCATCTTCAAATGGAAGGTGGAGGAGCGCAAGGTCTCTAACATCCACCAGCTCTGTGATGTCATCATGGAGGAGTGGAAGAGGACTCCAGTGGCAACCTGTGAAGCTCTGGTGACCTCCATGCCCAAGAGGGTTAAAGTGATTGTAAAGGATCATTTTTTTAACCACTTCCTGCCCGGCCTATAGCAGATTGACGGCCGGGCAGTGGTTCAGTTATCCTGACTGGGCGTCATATGACGTCAGTCTGACACACCGCTCCACCAATCTTGGTACAGAGCCTCCGGCGGGGGCTCTTTACCACGTGATCAGCTGTGTCCAATCGCGGCTGATCACGATGACAATAGGAAAAGCCGTTGATTGGCTTTTCCTCACTCGCGTCTGACAGACGCGAGTAGAGGAGAGCTGGTCGGCGGCTCTCCTGACAGGAGGGGTCTGCGCTGATTGTTTATCAGCGCAGCCCCCCCTCGGATGCCCGCACTAGATCACCAGGGAAGCTGCCAGGACCACCAGGGAAGTGGGCAACATGTGAATGGCCAGGTATGTACTCCATGGCCATCCACATGAGCCCAATGTGCCCAGTCTGTGCCAATTAACGCCCACAAATGGGCACTGACTGGCACCATTATAAATCAGTGATGCCCAGCAACGCCACCCATCAATGTCATCAGTGCCACCAATCAGTGTCAACAGTGCCATCCATCAGTGTCCATCTGTGCCACCTATCAGTGCCCATCCGTGCCCTTCAGTGCCCACCTATCAGTGCCCATCAGTGCCCATCCGTGCCACCTATCAGCGCCACCCATAAGTACCCATCAGTGCCACCCATAAGTGCCCATCAGTGCCGCCTATGAGTGCCCATCAGTGCTGTCTATGAGTGCCCATCAGTGCCACCTATGAGTGCCCATCAGTGCCGCATGCCAGTGCCACCTATCAGTGCCCATCAGTGTCACCTATCAGTGTCCATCAGTGCCGCCTATCAGTGCCCATCATCAGTGCCTGTCAGTGCCACCTCATCAGTGCCACCTCATTGGTGCCACCTCATCGGTGCCCATCAGTGCCGCCTTATCAGTGCCCATCATTGAAGAAGAAAACGTACTTATTTACAAAAATTTTTAACAGAAACAAAGAAAAACTTGTTTTTTTCAAAATTTTCGGTATTTTTTATTTTTTGCGCAAAAAATAAAAACAGCAGAGGTGATCAAATACCACCAAAAGAAAGCTCTATTTGTGGGAACAAAATGATAAAAAATTTGTTTGGGTACAGTGTTGTATGACCGCACAATTGTCATTCAAATTGCGACAGCGCTGAAAGCTGAAAATTGGCTTGGGCAGGAAGGTGCCTAGGTGCCTGGCATTAAAGTGGTTAAATAACAAACATATCATACTTACCTCCACTGTGCAGCTCATTTTGCACAGAGTGGCCCGAACATCCTCTTCTAGGGTCCCTCTGCAGCTCTGCGGCTCCTCCCCTCATCAGATAACCCCCTAGGAGAAGCGCTCTCCCGGGGGGTTACCTTGCAGGCATGCTCCCAAGTCCAGAATTTGCGTTCATAGATACGAAAGCTGGACTCGGCCCCGCCCCCCCGGCACCCGCTTCATTGGATTTGATTGACAGCAGTGGGAGCCAATGGCTGTGCTGCTATCAATCTATCCAATGAAGAGCCGAGAACCCCAGACAGAGGAAGAGCGCGTCTTTTTGAAATTCCAGGGCTCAGGTAAGTAAAAGAGGGGGGGGGGCTGGGGGGGCCGGTCACTGACAGGTGTTTTTTCACTTTAATGCATAGGATGCATTAAGGTGAAAAAACACGAGGGTTTACATCCCCTTTAAGGCAGTGCTGGAAAATAATGGTGGCCACACAAAATTTGGAAATTTGGCCCAATTTGGACATTTTCACTTAGGGGTGTACTCACTTTTGTTGCCAGCGGTTTAGACATTAATGGATGTGTGTTGAGTTATTTTGAGGGGACAGCAAATTTACACTGTTATACAAGCTGTACACTCACTACTTTACATTGTAGCAAAGTGTCATTTCTTCAGTGTTGTCACATGAAAAGATAGAAGAAAATATTTACAAAAATGTGAGGGGTGTACTTACTTTTGTGAGATACTGTATATCTATGACATTTTGCACAGTACTGTACGGAGAACACTGAGCCGTTCACATCGGTCTCTGCATCAGAGGAGCTTACACTCTAATGTCCCTCTACATTAACACTCTATTATTATTATTATACATTTATATAGCTCTGACATAGGCCACAGTGCTGTACAGGAAACACTGAGCCAGTCATATCAGTCTGTACACCACAGGAGCTTACACTCTATTACCCCCCCCCCCCCCACAGTCACACACTATTATTATTATTATACAATAATATATCTCTGACATATGCCACAGAGCTGTACAGAGAACACTGAGCCAGTCACATCATTCTCTGCTCAGAGTCGAGGGACGGAGGATGATGCAGCCATCGTGTGACTGTGAGTCTAGACACCAAGCAGGAAATAAATGAGCGCTTGCTACTTTTTTTTTTTTACTTTTCATTTTTATTATCTTATTCTTTTGTTTCATTTTATGTCAGTGAAACAAAGAGCTCCCGTCCTTGCTTCTAAGGGCCAGTTCACATCTGTGTGGTGCATTTCCATTGAAAAGCCACAGCCCTGTGGCTTAGTAATAGAAGGATTTGTAGTAGTAGAAGACTCCTTCTTCCAATCCTGAGCTGTAGACACCACTAATGGACGACAATCTCTCCTTTTTGGTCCAGTTAGACTCAAATGCTTTAATTTCTTAAAATGTATGCAATGCCAAGAAAAGTTTTTAGTTTTGGATGGAGTGTGGAAGGATTAGAACCCCTGACGAGTTTTTGTCTGGCTTTGTCTCTATTTGTCCTGGTGTCTCTGAGACAAACAGTGAGGGAAAATACAACATTTTACAGTTGTCACCAGAACAGGAATAGAGGAAAACCTTCCAATGGGGACACCTGTCCTTCATAGGTGTCTCCATTCATCTAATTTAAAGTTGACTTCCGGCCTTCTTTTCAGTTGTGCACAGTTGTATCAACGGCAGCTTCAGGGCTCCTCGGGGCAGTTTTATTTTATTAAAGGGCAACTCCGACCTTCCCTTCAGTCTTGCACAGTTTTACAGGCTCCTCTCCTGTAATAAACATTGCTCACGTTGATTTCATTGCACACTGCGAGCTTCCCACAATGTGCATTAGAAGCTACAGCAAGTCAGATAGAGCCCCGCCTCATTTCCTGGCTAGAGGATGTACAGCATCATCTAGCAGGGCTGTCTTAATGAGTGGGCACACCTGGGCACTGCCCAGGGGCCCCAGCTGCATGGGGGGCCCCTTCACTTTTCCCAAAGCAGCTGGTCCTTGAGTCCACGTTGCCCCAAAATCGGGGGGCCCCATGATGGCACTGAGAGTGATGGATACACAGGGGAGGCAGGCTGGCAGCGGTACGCCGTGCTGTGCAGAACAATACCTATTATTTTACAGCCAGCAGGGAGGGGCGGGGCTGGAGCACCAGTGATGCTCTGACCCCGCCCCATGCGGCTTGAATGCTCGGGACTTGAAGGCTGCAGGGTAGGAGCTGGAGTGGGAGCTGCTGAGTCGGCAGCACTGAGAGCCCGCCTGCGGAAGTAGCATTGTGGATGGTGTCATGGTGAGCCCAGCTGTCCTTTTTGCACCGAAGGGGCTTGAAATGCCCAGAGGGATGCTCCCTCCTCCACCCCTCCTTCTGCCTGCTTGATTAGTATAGGTGTGTCCAGTGCTGGAGGTGGGCACATAGCCAAAAGTTTACATGCACTGTATCTCCACTGGAAAAGGGGGTACTACATGGATGGAATGATGGTGCTGGGGGATATCAAGGGTGAATGGGGGGAAAACAATGCTGAGGGGGGATCTGGGGTGTATAGGGGGGAAGCAATGCTTGGAGTAGCTTGGGTGGCTATACAACCCCTGGCAAAAATGATGGAATCACCAGTCCCTGAGGATGTTCCTTCAGTTGTTTATTGTAGAAAAAAAGCAGATCACAGACATGGCCAAAATCTAAAGGCATTAACTTTCTGGCTTTAAGAAACACTAAAAGAAATCAAGAAAAATAATTGTGGTGGCCAGTAACAGTTAGATTTATAGAACAAGCACAGGGAATAAATTATGGAATCACTCAAGTCTGAGGAAAAAATTATGGAATCATGAAAAACAAACAAACATAATAACACTCCAACACATCACTAGTACTTTGTTGCACCACCTCTGGCTTTTATAACTGCTTGCAGCCTCTGAGGCATTGACTTAATGAGTGATAAACAGTACTCTTCATCAATCTGGCTCCAGTCTTCTCTGATTGCTGTTGCCAAATCATCTTTGCAGGTTGGAGCCTTGTCATGGACCATTCTCTTTAACTTCCACCACAGATTTTCAATTGGATTGAGATCTGGACTGTTTGCAGGCCATGACATTGACTTTATGTGTCTTTCTTCAAGGAATTTTTTCACAGTTTTTGCTCTATGGCCAGATGCATTATCATCTTGATAAATGATTTCATCATCCCCAAACATCCTTTCAATAGATGGGATAAGAAAAGTGTCCAAAATTTCAATGTAAACCTGTGCATTTATTGAAGATTTAATGACAGCCATCTCCCCAGTGCCTTTACCTGACATGCAGCCCCATATCATAATTGACTGTGGAAATTTGCATGTTTTCTTCAGACAGTCGTCTGCATAAATCTCATTGGAACGGCACCAAACAAAAGTTCCAGCATCATCACCTTGCCCAATGCAGATTCGAGATTCATCACTGAATATGACTTTCATCCAATCATCCACAGTCCCCGATTGCCTTTCCTTAGCCCATTGTAACCTTGTTTTTTTGTGTTTAGGTGTTAGAGATGGCTTTCTTTTAGCTTTTCTGTATGTAAATCCCATTTCCTTTAGGCGGTTTCTTACAGTTCGGTCACAGATGTTGACTCCGGTTTCCTCCCATTTGTTCCTCATTTGTTTTGTTGTACATTTTCTGTTTTCAAGGCATATTGCTTTAGGTTTTCTGTCTTGATACTTTGATGTCTTCCTTGGTCTACCAGTATGCTTGCCTTTAACCACCTTCCCATGTTGTTTGTATTTGGTCCATGTTTTAGACACAGCCGACTGTGAACAACCAACATCTTGTGCAACACTGTGTGATGATTTACTCTCTTTAAGGAGTTTGATAATCCTCTCCTTTTTTTCAATTGACATCTCTGGTGTTGGAGCCATGCTTCATGTCAGTCCACTTGTTGCAACAGCTCTCCAAGGTGTGATCACTCCTTTTTACCTACATACTAACAAGCAGATTTAATCTGATGCAGGTGTTAGTGTTTGTAATGAAAATATACAGGGTGATTCCATACTTTTTTCCTCAGACTTGAGTGATTCCATAATTTATTCCCTGTGCTTGTTCTATAAATCTAACTGTTACTGGCCACCACAATTATTTTTCTTGATTTCTTTTAGTGTTTCTTAAAGCCAGAAAGTTGCCATTTGAAATGCCTTTAGTTTTTGGCCATGTCTGTGATCTGCTTTTTTTCTACAACAATAAACAACTGAAGGAAAATCCTCAGGGACTGGTGATTCCATCATTTTTGCCAGGGGTTGTAGTGCTAGAGGTATCAGGGTTGTAGAGAGGCCACAGTGAAGAGAGGGTATCAGGGATGTAGTGGGGTCACAATACAAGGGGTATCTTATGGTATATGGTAACAGTGCTGGGGGGATATCTGGGGTGTAGAGGGGTCAGAGTGCTGGGGGGGATATCTGGGGTGTAGAGGGGTCAGAGTGCTGGGGGGATATCTAGGGTGTAGAGGGGTCAGAGTGCTGGGGGGATATCTGGGGTGTAGAGGGGTCAGAGTGCTGGGGGGATATCTGGGGTGTAGAGGGGTCAGAATGCTGGTTGGATATCTGGGGTGTAGAGGGATCAGAGTGCTGGTTGGATATCTGGGGTGTAGAGGGGTCAGAGTGCTGGGGGATATCTGGGATGTAGAAGGGTCAGAGTGCTGGGGAATATCTAGGGTGTAGAGGGGTCAGAGTGCTGGTTGCATATCTGGGGTGTAGAGGGTCAGAGTGCTGGGGGGATATCTGGGGTGTAGAGGGGTCAGAGTGCTGGGGGGATATCTAGGGTGTAGAGGGGTCAGAGTGCTGGGGGGATATCTGGGGCGTAGAGGGGTCAGAGTGCTGGGGGGATATCTGGGGTGTAGAGGGGTCAGAGTGCTGGGGGGATATCTGAGGTGTAGAGGGGTCAGAGTGCTGGGAAGATATCTGGGGTGTAGAGGGGTGAAAGTGCTGGGGGGATATCTGGGGTGTAGAGGGGTCAGAGTGGTGGGGGGATATCTGGGGTGTAGAGGAGTCAGAGTGCTGGGGGGAAATCTGGGGTGTAGAGGGGTCAGAGTGCTGGGGGAATATCTGGGGTGTAGAGGCGTGAGAGTGCTGGGGGGATATCTGGGGTGTAGAGGGGTTAGAGTGCTGGTTGGATATCTGAGGTGTAGAGGGGTCAGAGTGCTGGGGGGATATCTGGGGTGTAGAGGGGTCAGAGTGCTGTTTGGATATCTGGGGTGTAGAGTGGTCAGAGTGCTGGGGGGGATATCTGGGGTGAAGAGGTGTCATAGTACTGGGGGGATATCTGGGGTGTAGAGGGATCAGAGTGCTGGTTGGATATCTGGGGTGTAGAGGGGTCAGAGTGCTGGGAGATATCTGGGGTGTAGAGAGATCAGAGTGCTGGTTGGATACCTGGGGTGTAGAGGGGTCAGAGTGCTGGGGGATATCTGGGGTGTAGAGGAGTCAGAGTGCTGGTTGGATACCTGGGGTGTAGAGGGGTCAGAGTGCTGGGGGGATGTCTGGGGTGTAGAGGAGTCAGAGTGCTGGTTGGATACCTGGGGTGTAGAGGGGTAAGAGTGCTGGGGGGATATCTAGGATGTAGAGGGGTCAGAGTGCTGGGGGGATATCTGGGGTGTAGAGGGGTCAGAGTGCTGGGGGATATCTGGGGTGTAGAGGGGTCAGAGTGCTGGGGGGATATCTGGGGTGTAGAGGGGTCAGAGTGCTGGGAGGATATCTGGGGTGCAGAGGGGTCAAAGTGCTGGGGGGATATCTGGGGTGTAGAGGAGTCAGAGTGCTGGGGGGATATCTGGGGTGTAGAGGGGTCAGAGTGCTGGGGGAATATCTGGGGTATAGAGGCGTCAGAGTGCTGGGGGGTATCTGGGGTGTAGAGGGGTCAGAGTGCTGGGGGGATATCTGGGGTGTAGAGGAGTAAGAGTGCTGGGGGGATATCTGGGGTGTAGAGGCATCAGAGTGCTGGGGGGATATCTGGGGTGTAGAGGCATCAGAGTGCTGGGGGGGTATCTGGGGTGTAGAGGGGTCAGAGTGCTGGGGGGATATCTGGGGTGTAGAGGAGTAAGAGTGCTGGGGGGATATCTGGGGTGTAGAGGCATCAGAGTGCTGGGGGGATATCTGGGGTGTAGAGGCGTCAGAGTGCTGGGGGGATATCTGGGGTGTAGAGGGGTCAGAGTGCTGGGGGGATATCTGGGGTGCAGAGGGGTCAAAGTGCTGGGGGGATATCTGGGGTGTAGAGGCGTCAGAGTGCTGGGGGGGTATCTGGGGTGTAGAGGGGTCAGAGTGCTGGGGGGATATCTGGGGTGTAGAGGCGTCAGAGTGCTGGGGGGATATCTGGGGTGTAGAGGCGTCAGAGTGCTGGGGGGATATCTGGGGTGTAGAGGCGTCAGAGTGCTGGGGGGATATCTGGGGTGTAGAGGCGTCAGAGTGCTGGGGGGATATCTGGGGTGTAGAGGCGTCAGAGTGCTGGGGGGATATCTGGGGTGTAGAGGCGTCAGAGTGCTGGGGGGATATCTGGGGTGTAGAGGCATCAGAGTGCTGGGGGGATATCTGGGGTGTAGAGGCGTCAGAGTGCTGGGGGGATATCTGGGGTGTAGAGGCGTCAGAGTGCTGGGGAGATATCTGGGGTGTAGAGGCGTCAGAGTGCTGGGGAGATATCTGGGGTGTAGAGGGACCATAGTGCTGGGGAGGCCTCAATTTAGCGGATATATTATATGCACAGGACAGCTTTGTTACTTTATGTATGTAGTATTTTTCCACTGTTTGCTGTACAGAATGATTGTTCATGTAGTTTATGTGGAGCTCCACCTCCTCCGCTTGTCTGGCTCCTACCTACTTGATGTCTGTTTACCTGCACTGTCTCCATTGTAGGGGCCACAGAGCATTACTTTGCCCAGGGGCCAATGATGCTATTAAGACTGCCCTGTCATCTAGTCCAGTGGTCTCCAAACTGTGGCCCAGGGGCCGGATGTGGCTCTTTATCTGGCCCTTGGGGCACTATTTCACCAAGTGACATCAATTATGGGGCACCATCAATTATATTCTTACCATTGATACCAACAATGGGGCACTATTTCTCCCATTAAAAAAAAATGATGGGGCACTGATGTTGGGGAATTTGCTACTCCCACTGGCCACAATTTGGCTCCCCTAAAGCCTGAAGGGTGGTAAAATGGCCTATTGCTTAGGAAGTTTGGAGACCCCTGATCTAGTCCTTTCCTTTCCAGCCTGAATGTCCCTGGGCCGCCCCTTTTATTCATTGGATTTCAGTTCCTTTAATCATGGAGGCTCAGCATCACAGGTGGGAGGTACCTATGCAAATACAGCCTGCCTAGGAACTCCCACTCCTCCAGACTGACAATCACCCATCAAGGCAAGAGCCAGTCCACTGATTGCATCAGGACCAGGGGCGGACTGACCATTCGGGCACTCGGGCATTGCTCGAGGGCCCCATGCCACTAAGGGGCCCCATCAGGGTTGCCAGCCTCAATAAAACCAGGGACAGTATGTAAAAATCTGTGTTTTTAAAAAAATCCCAAGATTATAGCTGCCCTGCCTCTCCAGTACTTTTTCAGTGTGTGTATGTGTATTCTGTGTGTGTATACTGTGTGTGTATATTGTGTGTCTGTGTGTGTATACTGTATGTGTGTGTGTGTATACTGTGTGGCCCCATAATCTATTGCCTGGGGCCCCCATAATCTCCTATTTCCCGGGGGCCCCATTATCTTCTCCTATTGCCCGGGGGCCCCATAATCTCCTATTGTCCAGGGGCCCCATGAGTTGTCAGTCCGCCCCTGATCAGGACTGAGGGCTCCTGAGAGGAGTACTGAGGCAGGGAGCTGTGATGTAGTCAAGAAGCTATGTACAGCACCCTGCTGGCTCCTCCTACCAGCTATGATCTGCTTACATTGCATGGAGAAGCGCACAGACGCAATGGTGACATTGCTGGGGCTTAACCAGGGATGCGGTGAGGTCAGTGGCTGGTGGTGAGGCACTGGCTAGTATCAATATCCCGAAAAAGTATCATTGGATTTCCAGATTTTGATAGTGGAGTTTTATCTGGCTTTAGGTGGTAAGGTGCTGAAAAAAAAAAAAGTTGTGTTGAAGATCGATGAGATAAACATAGAAATACATTTCCAGCATTACAATTTTTTAATTAGGATATTATAGTTATCTCGGTTATATGCAATTTTTGTTCTTGCCATGATTATGCAGATTTGATACAAATAAGGGATTTGAAAAATAAATAAATAAATAAACAAATAAATAACAAACTTAAAGAAGCCACATGGGTTAGTGGCGTAACGAGTAGGGCGGAGCCAATTGAAGTCACTTATAGTTATCTCTGTTTTATGCAATTTTTGTTCTTGTCATGATTATGCAGATTTGAGACAAATACGAATACATAAAGGATATGAAAAATAAATAAATAAACAAATAAATAAATAAAGCATAAATAAATACCAAACTTGAAGAAGCCGCGTGGGTTAGTGGCGTAACGCACAGGACGGAGCCAAGTGAACAGGAAGTTGGTGTAATTCAATGCTGATAATGTATTTTTAGAATGTTAATGCATTTTTACTGCTGTTTGAGGTATTTTTAATTAAAAAAAAAAAACACGACTGGAGGCTTCCCCTTTTTTCTCTTTGGTGAGTCCACTTAGCAATTAAGATGGGGAGTCCAATGCCTGTGGATTTAAAGGGAACCTGCTGCCACCATACAGGAGGATTTAAAGGGAACCTGCTGCCACCTTATAGTCTAGTCCTTAAGTCCGCTTTGGGGGAATCCGGGTGATGGATGGAGTGATCTATATCCAGTCTTGACCCCTTTGAGACCTGTATATTTATGTATATGGGTCCCATACTTCAGGTGAGTGGCTATTTCTTCCGGTGGTGGAGTATTCTCATTTGAGGTTCAGCACAGAATTAAAAATAGGCTTTTCATGGGATGGATGGGTAGATATTTTGATTACTGAGGCTTTTATTGGTTTATCATAATAATTATACACCATATGGACTTATTATTGTGATGAATTTGGTATTTGTTTGATATTTAGTATTACATATATATTTCATTTTTAGCACAACACTATTTATAATTGTATATTCATCTCGGTTTTCTGCAATTTACATTCTTGTCATGATTATGTAGATTTGATACAAATAAGAATAAATAAAGGAAATAAAAATAAATAAATCATAAATAAATAATTAAACAAATATTAAAAAAAAAAAAAAAGAAAAAAAAAGAGGGCCAGAGTCCTTCATGGTGGTATTTCGGGTGATAGGCTTTGCAATGAGTCACACCCAAGTATTTGGTCCAGAGGAGGAGGGGCCACAATCCGTGGTCGATGTAGAATGTATACATAATATACCCATCACAGAGGGTGGGCTCAGGCCCACTGGACCAGGCTGCCCATCTGTTCTGGAGGCGAGCGGTACCTTGATTACAATGTGCGCTGCGGAAGGAACGCTCGTTTATACAAAAATCATCACACATGGAGAATGTAATCAGTGTCCAGCTGTGCGCACTTGTAAAGTTGTTATAATCCCTGGCTGTGCTATAAACAGGAAAGTACATATTATAGATCTACAGCCTGCGTTCACAAATAATAAACCGCCCGCTCTCACTGGACGCCAAAATCCCCGCTCCGTCACCCCACCGGAATGAGTCACAAATGGCGCCCCCCCCCCCAACACTGCACAAAATCTTAATGGGGTTCAATGATTCATTCACCTCAATCTCTGCACCAGAGGAGCTTACGTTCTAATGTCCCATCACAGTAACAAACTATTATTAGAATATATATATATATATATATATATATATATATATATATATAGTATATAGCTCTGACATATACCATAGTGCTGTACACAGAGCACTGAGCCAGGGGTTGACATTTAAAAAAAAAAAAAAAAAAACAAATATGTTATACTTACCTGCTCTGTGCAAGCGTTTTGCACAGAGCAGCCCTGATCCTCCTCTTCTGGGGTGCCCCACTGGCACTCCTGGCTCCTCCCCTTCATTGGGTTCCCCCACGGAGAGCCTGTTACCATGGGGGCTCCCGTGTGGGCGTGATCCTGAGTCCCGCTGCTGCGTCCATTGACACAGAGGAGACTCGGCCCCGCCCCCCCGCGTCACTGGATTTGATTGGCTTCCGCTGCTATCTATCGAATGAGGACAGAGGCAGCGATTGGAGCTGCTGGGTTCGTGGCCATCGCTTAAATGGATGGGCTCAAAAGGGGGAGGGGGGGGGGCTCTGGGGGCAGCTGCAGCAAAGAAGGTTTTTCACCTTAATGCATAATACATTAACGTGTTACTAAGCCCAGTGCTATGAAAATAGTTCATCTGCTCATCCACAGTGTCCACAGTTTACAAATCTTCTTTTTACATTAAAATACTGCCACTATATACGTTTTTGGCTGATCTGTATACCACGGCCATGTGATAACCTGCAGATTTTGTCCAGAGCTGTGTGTTCAGGAAGGAGGAGATTTCCACTATAGCCTGTATACACACCCACATGTGTGATGCCAATATCATGTGACCAGGCTAGCTCTGAGAACAAGGAAATGTTCTCTCCAGCATAAAAGACATAACTGAGCATGTGCAGGTTGGCTACCCTGCCTTTGTGCTAGCTGGCCTTCCCCAGATAGACAGTGCAGGAGGGAGAGGATCTGTGCATACAGGATCAAACAGCCTTTTTACACAATGCGGAGGATTAACCCCTTAAGTTCCACAGTGAGTATAACAAGCGTGCTATTCTGCATATACAGACTGATTTTACTGTTGTGGGCTTAGTAACACTTTAAGGTGAAAAACCATGAGATTTTACAATCCCGTTAAGGACCGCCCTATACCAGACATACTGCTGTATAGAATCATGTATATGGACAGCGCAGTGGCTAAGTGGTTAGCACTTCCGCCTGGCAGCACTAAGGTCGTTCAAACCCCAACCATGGCACTACCTGCATTGTTTCCTCCCACACTCCAAAGACATGCTGGTAGGGTAATTGGCTCCTGTCTAAATTGGCCCTTGTATGTGTATGTATGAATGTGAGTTAGGGACCTTAGATTGTAAGCTCCTTGAGGGCAGGGAGTAATGTGATAGTACAATGTATATGCAAAGCGCTATGTAAATTTATGGCATTATATAGGTACCTGTACTAAATAAATATATATGTGATTCTGCACTTCCACCTCAAGGAGCGAGCAGCCCCCGGTGGGCTGCTTCTGATATGATTACTTCCAGCAGAAGCCAATCTGCGGGTGCCGGGCAATGGGTGATCGATGGGCCAAGCGTTCTGACAGCAGGGATGTGATGGATTTTGGCAGGGAAAGAAAATCTATCACTTCCCTTACTAAAAACAGCATACAGTTTACACAAAAACACTGGCTAGATGCCCTTCCCAGTTACAGTGACAGTGCATATTTTTTTTATCACTGATCACTTTATTAGTCTTAATGGTTCCCACAAAATGTCAGTTAGTGTCTGATTGTCCGCTGCGATATCGCAGTCCCGCTATAAGTCGCTGATGGCCGCCATAACTAGTATAAAAATAAATAAATAAATAAAAATTCCAGTATCTATCCCATAGATTGTAGACGCTATAACTTTTGCGCAAACCAATCAATATACGCTTTTTGGGATTTTTTTTTTACCAAAAATATGTAGCAGAATACATATTGGCCTAAATTTATGAAGCAATTTGATTTTTTACATTTTTTTTATTGGATGTGTTTTATAGCAGAATGTAAAAAAAAAATGTTTGTTCTTTTCCTCAATATTGTCGGTCTTTTTTTGTTTATAGTGCAAAAAAAAACCAAAAAACGCAGAGGTGATCAAATACCACGAAAAAAAAGCTCTATTTGTGGGAAGAAAAATTATACAAGTTTTATTTGGGTACAGCGTCGCATGACCGCGCAATTGTCAGTAACGCAGTGTCGCATCGCAAAAAAATGGCCTGTTCATTTAGGGGGGTAAATCTTGCGGAGGTCAAGTGGTTATACATGGTATTGCCTGGAATTTCACATTTTATTTATGCGTTTGTCAGTTTGTTGCGTAACACAAATGTACATCAGGAGAGGTTTTTAAAGGTATACTGCAGTCAAAATTGAAAATGAAAAAAAAAAAAAAAAATTGAAAATTAATTGTTGTAGGGCGTAGAGGAGACACAGTTCCCACTCAGTATTCCAGTTTTCCTTCAACCATTGATACAATGCTCCAGTCCAAACCAAACTGCTATCAGCCATCTGGTGATCTGGGAACCCCTTCTGCTGGCCTGTTTCTAATGTAAGGGAGGAGTTCTGAGACACGCCCATGGCAGGCTCCTCACTGTCTAGTGTCAGGACTAGGAGGAACCTCACAGCCACCAATCAGATTCCAACATGCTTTACAAGCTTGATAGCTGGAGAATAACGAGATGACATTGTAAGTAATCTGAAAAATATAATAGAATACATTTTATATTAAGATACACTGACACTGTATCAATAACCGAAACTTTTTTCGTTCGTTTTGGATGTGGCTAAAGAAGGTTAGACCCTCTGTCATGTTTGTATCTTTATTGCTTTCTGTGTTTGAATCCCTCCAGTGGGGACACAGACAGCCCCTTTAATTTAAATAAGGTGAGCCACATAATTTCAACAAAAATCTATTTCTATTAAATGCAAAGGTTCTTATGGAGATGCCAACATGTTTTGGGGATACACACCTTCCCCTTTCATCAAGGCTTAATTTTATTGCTGGACCCAAAAATTGACCCTTTAGGGATATAAGGTAGTGAGGAGATAAATAAAGCCAGAGCTGACCACTAGTTTGGCCAAACCACTGATCAATTAGAGCTGGATTTACTTATCTCCTTACAGGCTGATGTCTCTAAAGCAGGGGTCTCAAACTGGCGGCCCTCCAGCTGTAGCGAAACTACAAGTCCCATGAGGCATTGCAAGACTGACAGTTACAATCACGACTCCCACAAGAAGAGGCATGATGGGACTTGTAGTTTCTCTGGAGAAACACTTAAATTTGACCTCCGGCCTTCCCTTCAAGTCTTGCACAGTTGTACCGGCTAGTTTGAGACCACTGCTCTAAAGGATCTCTTGTTGGGTTCAGGTTCCTTCCAGCCAGACGCATGGATTTCAATGGGGTTTTTTTTTTTTGAAGCACGTGATCAGAACCTTGAGGCTCTAATTGCTTCAAAACAGGTGGGCTCGGGGCGCAGAGCCCACCCACTTGTGTGACATTAGCGAATAAATGTTCGCTAATGTCTTCCTGCTTCTCCTCCCGGCCTTTCAGGAAGCGGGTCCTGAGACCCGATTGGCCAGGGAGTCTTAGGACCCCCGTCCAATTGGGTCCTGATCTTCCCTAGACTGACTATCTCTGCTCTGCCCCTTTTATTGACTGGATTTCAGTTCTTAGGAGAAAAAAGTGCATGGCCGCACTCAGATATGCAGAGGATTGCAGGAGTTTATTGAAGACAATCCTTTAAAACAGACACAACAGAATCTACAGGACAAGAACAGCGTTGGCACGTTTCGCTTGGAGCACAAAACGCGTTGACACTGTTCCTGTAGTCGCAGTTGTGTCTCTTTGGATGGATTGTCTTCCATAAACTCCTGCAATCTTTTCATATCTGAGTGCCGTCACCCACTTTTTTCTTCTAATGCCCCGTACACACGATCGGATTTTCCGACAACAAATGTTGTATGTGAGCTTGTTGGCGGAAAGTCTGACCCTGTGTACGCTCCATCGAACATTTGTTGTCAGGCTTTCCGACAACAAATGTTGGCTAGCAGGTTCTCAAATTTTCCACCAACAAAACTTTGTTGTCGGACTTTCTGATCGTGTGTACACAAGTCCGTCGCACAAAAGTTCACGTATGCTCGGAATCAAGTACGAGCCTGGAAAAGCTCGGTCTTGTAAAACTAGCGTTCGTAATGGAGATATCACATGACTATAGGACTTCCTTTTTCTCGGCTCACCGTACATCTTGTACGTCATTGTTGGCCAACATTTGTGTGACCGTGTGTATGCAAGACAAGTTGGAGCCAACAACCTTCGGACAAAAGTTCAGGGTTTTGTTGTCGGAAAGTCCGATCGTGTGTACGAGGCATTAGAGTCTGCAGTTGCGAGCCGGACCTGCACCTTTTTATGTGGAATGAAGGGCTAGATTGAGGTGGACGGACCTGGAGCAGTGCGGCTCCTTTACTGTGTAGCAAAGTCTTTAAACTCTTCCAGTCTAATGAGGACCTCCAAGGCCAAAGATAGCTGACATCCTTCTGTAAGTAGTGGGTTGTGAGGCAAAGTGGGTGCAAGGTGGAAGTTATTGGGCGCCAGACACTTCTTGAATGCAAAAGAGATGTTTATTTCTTTTACAGTCTTTCTTTTATCAGGAAGAGAGGGTTAAGGGCCAGGACACCCTTAAGAAGTTGCAATTTCTCGGCAGACTCTGAGACTTCAATAGGAAGACAGCCGTACAGGGAAAGGCCCCAGCAAGGCGCCACGTCTGCACGTGCAGGATTGCTGTCTCCTATGGTAACAGTCTTTAACAGTTCCTAACACAAATCGTACCAGTCCTCTCAGCTTCACTACAACTTCTACTTCATAGAAGAACGTAGTTCTTCAGCCCCTTGAGCTCTTGGTCTCTCACTGGACCCTCTGATTCTCTGTCTCTGAATCCCTGGAGCTCCTCAAAGCTTTGTGGTGGTATCTCCCTCAAGCGTCACCCGCTCTTTCCTGCGGGGTCCCTAGCTTGGCACTCCAGATACTTCTCAAGCTTCACCCCTGCTAACCGGCGAGGTCCCTGGCTGGACTCACAAGGCTGCTCTGCAAGGGTCACCTCCGCTGGCTGGGTTCCTGGCTTGATCACCTCCTGAAGTTTCCCCATTCTCCACCGAGCCCGTTCGGTGAGAATATGGTTCCGGTAGTTGCTTCAGTTACTCACTGCGGTCCCTGGTAATAAGGTAAATGGTCCCATTGTGGTGACAGCTTCCCTTCTACCTCCGACCACTGACAGGTTCTCCGGCCGGCAGAACCATCACTTCTAGTTGGACTGGAAGCCGCAATTCCAACCCTGTGCTGCCCCCTTACTTCTGCCCTCACACAGCCTGGCAGCCCGATGCCCCCTGAGATAGGCCCAATCTCCAGCCTAGAAGCCCCGGGGCGTACGACACACGTCCACCCAGACAGCCGTCCAGGTGGCACAGAACATAGATGACCTTACTCCACCCGAATATATAGGTTCTCCCAGCAGGCCAAGGGGTTCAGGAAAACCCCTGCCCATTGGCTGGGATACCCCATATACCCATAACCTGACCTTGGGTTGCCCTTTTCATATCTAATACCACCAAGTACCTGGCCACCTAGTGGTAGAAGAGAAAAGTACAACAAGGTCAAACTTAGGGAGAAATCAATGGATCTCTATCAATTAACCAGGATAACTACTCCTGGCAAGTAAATTTGTGAGGAGCAACCCTGCCTAAACTCCAGGGTGCTACAACTGTATGGATTTCAGTTCTTGCAATCATGGAGGCTCAGCATCACATGTGGGCATTACCTGCAAGCAAATACAGCCTGCCTGCCTAGGAACACCCGCAGTTCCAGACTGACATCCACCATTTAAAGCACTCTGATATTTGCAGAAATGTGCCGGGCCCAGGCCCCATCGGTTTAAAAAAAGGGCCCGGGCATCTGCCAAGTAGGTGGGCCATCTGTACTGCTTTGTGACTCATGTGGATCCCCCTGCAGCACTACCAACTTTCTCCCTCCTTGCTGCGCTGCAGGGGGGTCATTTCTTGTACCTATGCCCCGTTCCATCTGCTGTCTGCTCCCCATTGTGTGCTTCTCCAACCCTGCAGTGCTGCCGGCTTCCCTCCTCTCCTATCCTGCTGGCAACTGCTAAGGGCAAACAGAGGGATTGTTTAAGGATGGAGAGCGGGAGACCGGTAAATATGTCATATCTACAGGCCCTTCTTTTCCCGAATGAACACAGTGAGTGATCGGTACCGATTGCTCATTTGTCCATTTATCACTGGAGCATAGTAAAGTCATTTTACTATGCTTCGGTTTGTGAATAAGGCCGGCCATACATTATACTATTTTCTTACAATTTTCTGTACAATTTTCTTTAGATTTACCTTCAACTATGTAGTGCAAGGGCCCTGCCTAAATGGATACAATTAAAAGTTTTGTTTAGTTTTAACCTTATATTATATGATTTATGGTAAATCTAAAGGACAATTGTACAAGAAAGCTCAACATGTATGGCCAGCTTAAGCAGGAAGGCTCAGAGCGCTTCCTAATAATTCAGCTGAGGCTGAAGCGGGAAAGGGACCAGTGTCGGGGCACAGGGGCGCCGCCCCCCTAATCCATGTGCTATTCACTTGACCGGGTCTTGTTCAAAGAAGGTATCATTTCTGCCCATGACTGCAAAGTATACCATCGCAGCTGCGGCAGTTTTATTTGATATTTTCGGCAGGGGGGGCCCCATCAGGTAGGCTGGATGGGGCCCCATGATTTATAAAAGCAGCCCTGTTCAGCACTCTGCTGGCTCCTCTCACCAGCCTACATTGCTTAGAGAAGCATAGAGACTCAGTGGTGACATCACATCAAATTAGGTATACAGGGGGTCCCCGGGTTACAAACAAGTTAGGGACTGTAGGTTTGTTCTTAAGTTGAATCTGTTTGTAAGTCGGAACTGGTACATTTTTTAAGTTTAGCTCCAGCCAAAAAAACTATTTTTAATCTTTTTGGATAACATAGGGAAGGGTTATCACCCCTGTAACATTTGTTTTGCTGTCTGTGCCCCTGTTCAGACGATTTCACCCCACTTTCTGTCCCAATGACAATTGGATTTTGAAAATTTTGGGTTGTTGTGGAAACAAGCCTTGGTGATGAAGCATCAGTGGAGGTACCTTTTCCCCATAATAGCTCTTACAGGAGAGAATTTCCCTTCCTAGGGGTAGATTTCTTCTCACTTCCTGTTGACTCCCTCCGTTTGTAAGTAGGAGTCGTTTGTAAGTCGGATGTTTGTAACTAGAGGACCCCCTGTATATATAAAAAAAATATGTAGAATACATTTCGGCCTAAACTGATGAAGAAATTTGTTTTTTTACATTTTTTGGGGGGATTTTTATTATAGCAAAAAAATTTATTTTTTTTTCAAAATTGTCGTTTTTTTTTTTTTTTGCGCTATAAACATCACTGAGTCTTAAATTAGCTATGAAAAAAAAAAAAAACATGTAGAAGAAGAATACATATCGGCCTAAACTGATGAAGAAATTCGTTTTTTTACATTTTTGGGGGGATTTTTATTATAGTAAAAGTAAAAAATATTGTTTTTTTTCAAAATTGTCTTTTTTTTTGCGGTATAAACAAAAAAAGACCGACAATTTAAAAAAAAAAACTATATGTTTCTTCATCGGTTTAGGCCGATATATATTCTTTTTTTTTTTTTTATACCTAATTTAAGACTCAGTGATGTCACCACTGCGTCTCTACGCTTCTCTAAGCAATGCAGGCAAGACCATTGTCGCTCTTTTTTTGTTTATAGCGCAAAAAAAAAAAAACAACGCAGAGGTAATCAAATACCTTCAAAAGAAAGCTCTATTTGTGGGAAAAAAAAGGACATACATCTTGTTTGGGTACAGCGTCTCACGACTGCGCAATTGTCAGTTAAAGTGGCGCAGTGTCGTATTGCAAAAAATGGCCTTGTCATTAAGGGGGGCAAATCCTTCTGGTCCTTAAGTGGTTAAATATGTTGATGAGGTGGGGAGAATAAATAAATCATGGAAGGCAAAAAATGAGTGGATTAAACTTCAGCAAAGTCGGGGAAATCCTTTAGTCTAACATACAAACTGTGCGGCGGCCAAACGGTGCATTTCTGCTCTCCAGCTCGATCCAGCAGCTGCGGCGCAGAGTAATATAAGTGAATTTTGGAGTATTTTTAGCCCTCTCTCAGTGCAGGGAAGCTGCTGATTTGGGTTATTGCACACTGCCGGATCTGTGTGAACGGTGGACGTGAGATTTCAAACAGCAGATCACTTAGTTTACGTATTTGGTGCCCAGAAAATTTTCCAAATAAACACAGCTTGATTCAACTTGGGTGGGCAAGCTTATCAACAGACTAATTTCATAAACAAATGGAGCGAGCACCCAGAAAGCCATTGGCTGGTAGAGGGGAGACACGTGGAGGGGCTTGCAAACTCTTCTCTCCCTCTCTCTCTCCCCCCCCCCCTTTCTCCTTTTTGCAATGAAATTTTAATTAATGTGGGTGGGCTGAGAATTGGACGACTGTTTATCATAGACAATTTATTTTCCAGCGCTAAGTCAACATAAAATAGCAAACTTACAACAATTATTTAACATTTCGAAGCTATGAGGAAGGGACACAAGCTGTGTGGAATTCACTGGCGGGATTCAGGCTGCTGCTGGGACCAGGCTCTGCTGAAGAGAGAAACTTCTGCTCTACTTTTTGGGGACGGCAGAGCGTTTTCCTGGAAGGTTCCTGAGCATGAGTTGTCTGTACAACGGCCACCTTCCTCAGCTGGGGGGTGAGGTGCCAACAAGGCCACCTCTGGTCTACCTGTATGGGGCAGAGAGGACTTTGATGCCCACTTTGGGGTTTGCTTCTTCAGGCATCCTTACCAGACAGGAGCCACCTCAGAAGCCACCTTATAGCTACATTGCCTTGATTGCCATGGCCATCAAGGAATCCCCAGACCACAAGGTCACCCTGAATGGCATCTACCAGTATATTATGGACCGTTTCCCCTTCTACCACGACAACAAGCAAGGTTGGCAGAACTCCATCAGGCACAACCTGTCCCTCAACGACTGCTTCATCAAGGTGGCCAGGGAAAAGGGCAGACCTGGGAAGGGCAGCTACTGGACCTTGGACCCTAAGTGCCTGGACATGTTTGAAAATGGCAACTTCAGAAGGAGGAAAAGGAAAGCCAAACCTCTGCCGTGCCAGGACAGCAAGAGATGTAAGGCAGAATGTGTGGCGAGATCTGGGGATGGACAATCTACCTACAAGAGGTCAGTTGTTAATGGATTGTTGGAGGAAGCTCAGATGGAGGACAGTGACCCTATCTCAGGCTGTGCTACAGAGGTCCTCTCCTCTTCTGAAGAGGATGGAGGCTTTGGAAAACTGATAAAAGTTTGCAGCTCCCCAGATATGACCTCTGTCACTCTAATGAACAGTCCACAGACATCCGGATGTCCAGTTTCCTCTCTCTTATCTGACAATGGGACTTTATCTACAACCCAGGATGAGACCAGGAGCTGCAGGATCTTCCAGGAGAGCCCCCCTGCTGAGGAGATGGACCCCATGCAAGACGTGGGCTATGAAAGGCATCTGGATGGAAATCTCAGCAGCAAGGGACCAGGAGGGGCCATCAGTGAGGAAGAGGAGGCCATCCCAAAACACCCCAAAAACTTCAGCATAGACAGCATTCTAAGCTCACAAACAACAAAAGGAGATGGAGGGGCTTCAGGGCAGCCAGGGTTCTCCAAGGTGACTATGGAGTGTCTTCCAGGTACCTATAGATATCACCCCCTCTTTCAGAGCCCCGGTATTTGCCCTCTGTTTAATACCTCCGTCATGATCGACTCCCAGATCCAGGGAAGGTTCTATCAGATAGGTCTCCCAATCCTTTCCTATCTCCCTTTAGCTCTCTCAGAGTCTGCGCTGCCCAAGTAGACCAGCAAATGTATCTAATACCACCATCGTGTCTTGGAGCAGGGAAAAGCTTCTTTCAGCTCTCCAACTGTTGTGAAACTACAAATCCCAGCTTGTCGTGCAAATAAATGTTATTCAGCTGAGACCTGCAGAGCAGTAAAGTTTTGACTCGTAACACTTTTGGCTAACCCTAACCCAAACAACTCTAACTCTAACCCTCCTAACTCTAGCCCTAACCCTCCTCACTTGAATTATAACCCTCCTAACTCAAACCCTAACCCTCCTAACTTGAACTCTAACCCTCCTAACTCAAACCCTAACCCTCCTAACTCAAACCCTAACCCTCCTAACTTGAATTCTAACCCTCCTAACTCAAACCCTAACCCTCCTAACTCTAGCCCTAACCCTCCTAACTCAAACCCTAACCCTCCTAACTTGAACTCTAACCCTCCTAACTCAAACCCTAACCCTCTTAACTCTAGCCCTAACCCTCCTAACTCGAACTCTAATCCTCCTAACTCAAACGCTAAGCCTCCTAACTCAAACCCTAATACTCCTAACTTTAACCTAACCATCCTAACTCGAACTCTAACCCTCCTAAGTTTAACTCAAACCGTTCTAACGATAACCCTAACCATCTTAACTTTAACCCTTACACTCCTATCTTTAACTCAAATCCTCCTAACCCTCATGTAAAAGCTGACCGGTTGCTAAAAGCTCCATTGTAGTTCTCCTTGCACCAGGCTTTTGTGGAACTACAAGTCCCAGCTTGTCCTCATCAGCTGCAGACTCCACTCTGGATAACTGCTTTTTTTAGTGTGCTTTTTTAGTGCAGGTTTTGCCTTACAACACCCAACAGGCTCTGCGCTTGCATTAAACAGACGCGCAGCTGTTCACTGATTAGACAAAGATATGCGTTTTGCCAAGTCTGTTGGCATTCAGATTGGCATTACATCATCCTAATAAATTCATTGTGGGCGTGGCCATGTGTAAATTATTCTCTCCAACGTTCAGGTACAGATCAGTGTCAAAAGATCCTGTTCCATTTTATGCAAACAGAGGTCTTCTTGCAAACCATTGCCGTTGCACTGCTGATCTCTCTTCAATGGCAGCATACATTTAATAAAAAGGGACAAATTTGCTTTTAATTTTTGGGATCCAGAGAAGGCTGGGACCCATAATTTGGCAACAGCTGGAGTGACGAAACTTGCCACCTGCTGATTTTTTTAGCTAAATTCATGTTAAATGATACCAGCTCTGCAGTCCTGCTGCCACTGCAATGGCCAGAAGTCACTTTATCTACAGGATACAGTACAGGCTGGGACTTGTGGTTCATCAGCATGGAAAATCACACCTACAATTGTGCTTCAATGTCCTAGGCTCCCCATAGTCCAAACAATTAGGATTGCACAATCTCCTTTAGATCTACCATCAACAATGAAACGCAAGGGCCTGCCTGATTGGATACTAATTCAATTGATGACCTAAGGGCCTGTCTGATTGCATGCAAATCAATTGGCTAGATTAGGTAGGTGCTCATATGACATAAGTTTTGGTAAAGTCCTATACATAGATTGTATGGTCAGATTGCAATGTGTATGGTGACCCTAAAGGAGTTTGTATAGTGTTTGGACAGCTTTTTTTTTTATTTTGCAGCTGTTGTAAGTCTCTATGGGGTTAATTTACTAAAACTAGAGAGTGCAAAACCTGGTGCAGCTCTGCATTGAAACCAATCAGCTTGCAGGTTTTTTGTCCAAGTTTAATTTACCAAGCTGAAGTTCGAAGCTGATTGGCTACCATGCACAGCTGCACCGGGATTTTGCACTCCCCAGGTTTAGTAAATAATCCCCTATATGACAAATATTAAGGCTGGTTGAGACTTGTAGTTCTACAGCCGCTTGCCTCTTCTTAAATAAGGCTTCTCCAGTAGCACTACAACACCCAGCATGCTCTGCTCCCCAAATGCTTTTCCATGCATTGCACTATGCAGTCCAGACAGAACTGAAGCCTCATTAATAAAGGGCACATTGTATTATAGCAGAACGTACCTGTAATGCCTGCAGTAAACGCAAATATACATTTTATTCAATTGCATTGCACAGAAATATCCAGCTGAATTGCTCCACCTCTTTTTTCTCCATCAAATAACCTCACATAAGCTTTTAGCAATGTAGTATCACCCACACAAAAATTCTAACCAAATGTATATGTCATAGTTTGTATGCTCCACCATGGCTTTTGCAGGGGGGAGATATAATTTAACATCTGCAGAAGAAGTTTGTGAATATTTTGTTTTAGGATCAATAAATACAGAAATTTTACTTTTTTTTTTTTTTTTTTAACTTTTTGTCTATTATGGGAATAAAAACATGGATTTTGAACTTGTTTCCTGTGTTATTTTATTGCTGCAGATTTTAATTTATTTTTGAAGATTTAAGAAATACAAATGTGTGTGTGTGGGGGGTTATATTGATGTTGGGGGAGGGGAGGGGGGGTATGTGTATTAACCCCTGCTGTCCTGCATAGTAGGGGTCTATAAATAGCTCCCTGGACCAATGATATGTCTGTACTTTGATGTATCTATCTCTTTCTCACAGTCTGGGGTCATCAAAGTTGGAGGAACAAAGCTGCAATGTCATCTGGGAACTCCGTATGGGGTCTGTGAATTCCGAGTATATTCAGCCGTTGCTCTCTTTTATACTGCGATAGAAAATATTAAGAGAATTTTATTCATATTTACCAATATCTACTATTGTTTATATCGAGTATTTTAAAATGGAGCTTTAAAAATAAATGTATTCACAATATCTGCAAACAAAAATGATCATTATATTTTCGATGTGATATAAAAGCAATAATAGGTAATAGTGTATGTGACTGTGGGGGGAAGGGGGGGGAATTAGAGTTTAAGCTCTTCTGGTGCGGAGACTGGTGGGACTGGCTCAGTGTTCTCTGTACAGCACTGCAGTATATGTCGGAGCTATATAAATGAATAATAATAATAATAATAGTGTGTGACTGTGGGGGCACACCAGAGTGTAAGCTTCTCTGGTAAAAAACTAAAGGGAATGGCTCAGTGTTCTTTGTACAGCACTGCAGTATATGTCAGAGTTATATAAATGTATAATAATAATAATAACAGTGTGTGACTGTGGGTGGACATTAGAGTGAAAGCTCCTCTGGTACAGAGTCTGATGTGACTGACTCAATGTACTCTGTACATCACTAGGGTATATGTCAGAGCTATATACATGTATAATAATAATAGTGTGTGACTGTGGGGGGAACTTTAGAGTGTAAGCTCCTCTGGTGCAGAGACTGATGCGACTGGCTCAGTGTTCTCTGTGCAGCACTGCGGTATATGTCAGAGCTATAAATAATAAATACAATAATAATAATAGGTAAAAAGCATACAAAGGTATAATAATAGTGTGTGACTGTGGTGGGGACTTTAGAGTGTAAGCTCCTCTGGTGCAGAGAAGATGTGACTGACTCAGTGTTCTCTGTACAGCACTGCAGTATATGTCAGCGCTATATACATGTATTATAATAATAGTGTGTGACTGTGGTGGGGAGATTAGAGTGTAAGCTCCTCTGGTGCAGAGACTGATTGGACTGGTTCAGTGTTCTCTGTACAGCACTGCAGTATACGTCAGAGCTATATAAATGTATAATAATAGTGTGTGACTGTGGTGGGGAGATTAGAGTGTAAGCTCCTCTGGTGCAGAGACTGATTTGACTGGTTCAGTGTTCTCTGTACAGCACTGCAGTATATGTCAGAGCTATATAAATGTACAGTATAATAATAGTGGTATGTGACTGCATACCTCCCAACTTTTTGAGATGGGAATGAGGGACACCTATCAGCAAAAGTATGCAGGGATAGGACATGCCCCCTGCCACACCCCCCCCTTAAAGGAGAATTGTACAAAAAAACAAGATTGGTTAAACTTAAGTGCTTTTTTTACCACTACTATTCCTTTATATTGGCTTTTGAAATTTACAAATGCAGCAATTTAGAATTTGGATGAAAGGTTTAGCACTGGGAAACACTTTTTGATAGATAAAAAGTGCATTTTATATACAACTATATAGATCAGACCAAAATGAGGGACAAATGAGGAGGAATGAGGGACAGAGGGACATTGCTCCAAATCTGGGACAGTCCCTCGAAATCAGGGACAGTTGGGAGCTATGTGGCTGTGATAGGATGATTTTTTTTTTTTAAGGAATGGCTCAGTGCTCTCTGTACAGCGCTGTGGTATATATCAGCTCTATATTAATGTATAATAACAATAATAATTTACTGTGGGGGTGACACTAGAGTGTAAGCTTCTCTGATGCAGAGACTGATGTGACTGACTCAGTACATTCTGTACAACACTATGGAATATGGCAGAGAGATATAAATTTGTATAATGATGTTAGTGTGTGTGGGGGGGACATTAGAGTGTAAGCTTCTCTGGTGCAGAGACTGATGTGACTAGCTCAGTGTTCTCTGTACAGCACGGTGGTATATGTCAGAGCTATATAAATGGAGAGTAATAATAGTGGTATGTGACTGTGATAGGATGATCTTTTAAAGTTAATAATAGGTAATAGTGTGTGTGACTGGTGGCTGGGGCATTAGAGTGTAAGCTCCTCTGGTGCAGAGATTAATGGCAATGGCTCAGTGTTCTCTGTACAGCACTGCAGTATATGTCAGAGCTATATAAATGTAGAATACTAGTGTGTGACTGTGGGGGGACGTTAGAATGTAAGCTCCTCTGGGACATTAGAGTGTAAGCTCCTCTGGGACATTAGAGTGTAAGCTCCTCTGGTGCAGGGACTGATGTGACTGGGGATCAGTTCTCTCTGTACAGCACTATGGTGAGTGTAGTTCATAGTAAGTACTGTTGTTGTTGGTTGAGACCACTGACGTTGTAAGCTTGTTGTTAGCTCTTTTGCCAGCCATAAAGATTAATTTCCATACTTTCTTACGCCGGCTAATCATTTTTCTCTCCATATTGCATTTTACTATTTTAGACATAGAAATATGGCATTTTAACTTATGTTATCATTCCATAGAATAAATAATTACATTTATAATATAAATATTTGAGTTCCATTGTGATACAGAAAATCTGATATATTTATGACAGTATATATCTAAAGGCTGACAAATATGTTGTATGCCTTCAAAATAAAGCGATACAAAGAGGTATATTTTATAAGTCATTTAAGTAATAATTAATAAGCAATTTATCATTCAATCAATATCTATATAGTGGAACACAATAAATCAGATTAATCCACAACAATAAAAATGACACCAACCCATTTCTATCTATTACTCTTTGACTTTCTTTACAGTCTGTCTAAATCCTTATTTCACAGTCTGATGCAGCTACAAATTATATATACTCTGTAATATAAATAATTTGTATTTTTCTTTGATCCACGTGGTTTTCATTGGAAGAACTGTAAAAGCAGATCATAGCGCGATCTTTAAAAATCCTTAAAAACTTTTTATATAGCGACGCGATAAATATAGATTTTATAGCGATGAGCGCTGATGTTTTCAACATTAACTCGATTTAAGAGGGAGATAGACTGAGAAGAATGAGACGGAGATGAAGGATAGTGACAAACTCTATTTGTTCATCTTATGTTTAAATAATAATAATAAAAAAAAACCAAAAAACTAAAAGGTCAGTTTATATAACTGCCCATTTTTTCCATTCCTGACCAAAACACAGCTGGGAAAGTCAGACGCATGTCTGCAGAGTCCGCCGATCGCCTCTGTATTCCGAGACAAAAAAAGAAATCAAATAATAATTACCACCCCACAGTCACACGTTATTATTATTATTATACATTTATATAGCTCTGACACATACCGCAGTGCTGTACAGAGAACACTGAGCCAGTTACATCAGTCTCTGCACCAGAGGAGCTTACACTCTAAAACCCTCCTATTCCTTCTGTATTGAACTGTATTGTAATTGTATTGTCCCCTTTATATTGTACAGCGCTGCGTAACCTGTTGGCGCCATATAAATCCTGTAGAAGAAGAATAATAATAATGTCCCACAACAGTCACTTACTATTGTTATTATACATTTACATGGTTCCGGCATACACCGTAGTGCTGTACAGAGAACACGGAGCCAGTCACATCAGTCTCTGCACCAGAGGAGCTTACACTCTAATGTCTCCCCCACAGTCACACACTATTATCATTATACATTTATATGCTGTAGCTCTGACATATACTGCAGCGCTGTACAGAGAACACTGAACCCGTGGCATCAGTTTTTGTACCAGAGGAGCTTACAATCTAATGTCTTACTACAGTCGTACACTTCTATAATTATTGTTATTACTATACAGGATTTATATAGCGCCAACAGCTCGTGCAGCGCTTTACAACATGAGGGGAGACAGTACAGTTACAATACAATTTATTACAGAAGGAGCCATCCGAAGATGGGGACACTGTAGTCATAAATTGATGGACATGGTCAGCAACAATACTCAGGTAGGCCGTGGGGTTTAAACGATGCTCAATTGGTACTAAGGGGCCCAAAGTTAGGGTGACCAGACATCCCCGGTTTCTGGGGACAGTCCCCGGATTGAGGACACTGTCCCCGGACCAAGTCCGTCCCCAGTTTTGTCCCCGGATTGGATTTGAACAGGGGCTGGGGCAATTTCAAAGACAGCCCGTGCAGAATAAAAAGAAAAAATTTCATTTTAAAAATCTGGTCACCTTACCCAAAGTGTGCCAAGAAAATCTCCCCCCCCACCATTACACCCCCACCACCAGCCTGAACCGGTGATACAAGGCAGGATGGATCCATACTTTCATGTGGTCTACACCAAATTCTGACCCGACCATCTGAATGTCGCAGCTGAAATCGAGACTCATCAGACCAGACAACGTTTTTCCAATCTTCTATTGTCCAATTTTGGTGATCCTGTGCGAATTGTAGCCTCAGTTTTCTGTTCTTAGCTGACAGGAGTGGCACCCGGTGTGGTCTTCTGCTGCTGTAGCCCATCTGCTTCAAGGTTCGATGTTTTGTGCATTCAGAGATGGTATTCTGCATAGCTTGGGTGTAACAAGTGGTTATTTGAGTTACTGTTGCCTTTCTATCATCTGGAACCAGTCTGCTGATTCTCCTCTGACCTCTGACATCAACAAGGCATTTTACTCCGCACAACTGCCGCTCACTGGATATTTTCTCTTTTTCGGACCTTTCTCTGTAAACCAGAGAGATGGTTGTGTATGAAAATCCCAGGAGATCAGCAGTTTAAAAAAATACTCAGACCAGCCCGTCTGGGACCAACAACCATGTCACGTTCAAAGTCACCTAAATCCCCCTTCGTTCCCCATTCTGATGCTTTGTTTGAACTTCAGCAAGTCGTCTTCACTGTGTCTAGATGCCTAAATGCATTGAGTTGCTGCCATGTGATTGGCTGATTAGCAATTTGTGTTACCAAAAAATTGAACAGGTGTACCTAATAAAGTACCTAATAAAGTGGCCAGTGAGTGTGTATATAGATATATATATATCTAGATATATATGTAGAGAGAGAGATATCTCTCTCTCTCTCTCTCTCTCTCTCTCTCTCTCTCTCTCTCTCTCTCTCTCTCTCTCTCTCTCTCTATATATATATATATATATATATATGTGTGTGCAGCCAATTGCATTGGGGTGTGCACCCCAAAGCTCAAACACACATGTATTTTTTTAGCAGCCTCAGCTGCATGGAACAACGAATGAATGGGAAGTGCTCTGTGCCGAGTGGCTACCTGTTCATTCACAAACTGAAGCATAGTAACACAGTTTACTATGCTTCAGCTATGAATGGACACAGTAAATGAGTGTGTTCATTTAGAAAAGGAATGGGCCGGTAAATTACATATTTACTAGCCCCTTCCCCCGCTTTGTATCCTGAAACATCCCCTGCAGCGACCAAGGGGGGGGGGGGGGGGGGAGAGGAGAAGAGGGAAGCGGCAGCACTGCAGAGAGGGGGGCCAACAAGGAGGGGGAAGCCTGACCAGTAGGGGGAATCAGCACTGCACATAGTGATTAGGTTGTGCCCAGGCACACCTGGCACCCCCCCCTGCGCACACCTATGATTGCAACATTTTAGCAAGTCGCAAAAGAAGAGGCTGCAGCAGGGGCTGATCTGTGTCAGGCATTACATGATTGTGTTATCTCTGACCTGACTTCTCTGTCCAGGAAGTAGACAGCGACCCCGGCCTGAACAAAGATGGCGCCGTCCTTCTGGAGAGGAAAAAAAAAAAAGAAAGAGCTGTGGTGTGTCACACACATGGGAGGGGGTGGAGCATTGGCTCTTCCTGTATCCTATGAAAACAGGTTTTACATCGATCGGTGACTCTCCTGGCAAAACAAGCAGCAAACGCCTGGGATCCGTCCGTCTGGCTTAAATAATTTCAATGCGCATTTTCTGAATTCCTTCGCCATCTTTATACAGCGCCAGCGTTCCCTCTCGAAGTGGCGCGCTGTTTGTGGCGGTCCCCCGAGGACTCTCCGCTGAGGGTCAGGGAAGGTTTGTAATAATAAAGATGGTTTCTTTATTTGTGTCCGGCGTTCCTCTGCCAAGTGTTTCTCGGAGCCACCGGACGTCTTGGCGGTGGGGGGGGGGCGGCCATATCTGGCGTTAGTGGTGCCCCAGGCTTCATCGGCGAGAAATCAGCGAGATTATTTGCTATAAATATCTTTGGCTTAGAAGGAGTTACCCGCCGTGACCCGCTGCTGGCAGGAAATAAATGGGGTGTGTGGAAAAATCTTCTCGCAATCTGGATTTTACGTCTTCAGCTTCTCTCCCAACATCTTCACATCGTTCTCATCACTGGGTCTCTGCGCTTCTCTAGCACCTTCCCGTCCCGGCCTATAGCAGATTGACATCCCTGGGGGCCTTTCGTCCTTCTGAGTGGACGCCATAATACATCCTCCCAGAGGACGCCACACAGCGGCGCGATCTGTCACTATACTGACCCCCCCCCCCGGCCTGTATCATGTGATCACTGTGACCAATCATAGCAGATCACGTGACAATTGTAAGCAATGGATGGCCTCCTTTTATGCCAATCCATTGTATACAATTGTGTTGCTAGCTGTGATTGGTCACAGCGATCACATGGTACACACAGGGCCAATCACAGCTCATCTGTACCATGTGGTTAGCTTTGGCCAATCACAGCTAATCGCAACAAAAGACACTGAATGAGTCAGTTTTCATTAAGTAAAATTCTTGCTTATAGCAATGAAAATCACTGCTATAAGCAATTATAATGTGTACAAAATAAACAAATGAAAATATCCTGATCACTTCCCCAGAGTAGTACAGTGTTACTATGGTAACACTGTATTGCTCTGGTCACAGTGTGTTAAAAATCATAAAAACATAAAAAAAATGTAATAAAAAAATAAAATGAAAAAGATGTAATAAAAAAGAAAAAAAAAAAGAAAAATTGAAAACATTATTATTTTTTTTTATTTTTTATTTTACGTACTGTAACCAGTATGGTAACACTGTATTGCTCTGGTCACAGTGTGTTAAAAAATCATAAAAAGATTAAAAAAAGATGTAATAAAAAATAAAATGAAAAAGATGTAATAAAAAAGAAAAAAAAGAAAAAGAAAAATTGAAAACATTATTATTATTATTATTTTATTTTACATACTGAAACCAGTATGGTAACACTGTATTGCTCTGGTCACAGTGTGCTAAAAATCATAAAAAAGATGTAATAAACAATAAAAAAATAAAACGAAAAAGATGTAATAAAAAAGAAAAAAAAAAGAAAAAGAATAATTGAAAACATTATTATTATTATTATTATTATTTTAAATTTACATACTGTAACTAGTATGGTAACAGGGAAGGGAAGTCCATCTTGTATTGCTGCATCACTGTCTATGTACTAAACTGTACTTGCCATAATTATTTCCTATTTGGTGTTTTTACTGGATGGATTTCTATTTTTCTATTTTTCAAATAAACATATATTTTTTATATATAATTGATAATTTCATTTTTTTTTGCACCTTAAAAATCCCACAATTCCTCCATCTACTATTCCTAGTATGGTAACACTGTATTGCTCTGGTCACAGTGTGTTAAAAATCATAAAAAGATAAAAAAGATGTAATAAAAAATAAAAAATAAAATGAAAAAGATGTAATAAAAAAGAAAAAAAAAGAAAAAGAAAGATTGAAAACATTATTTTTTTTAATTTTTTTTTTTTAATTTTACATACTGTAACCAGTATGGTAACACTGTATTGCTCTGGTCACAGTGCGTTAAAAATCATAAAAAGATAAAAAAGATGTAATAAAAAATAAAAAATAAAATAAAAAAGATGTAATAAAAAAGAAAAAAAAAAGAAAAAGAAAAATTGAAAACATTAATATATATATTTTTTTTAATGTTACATACTGTAACCAGTATGGTTACACTGTATTGCTCTGGTCACAGTGTATTAAATATCATAAAAAGGTAAAAAAAGATGTAATAAAAAATAAAATGAAAAAGATGTAATTAAAAAAAAAAAAAAGAAAAAGAAAAATTGAAAACATAATTTTTTAATTTTTTTTATTTTACATACTGTAACCAGTATGGTAACACCGTATTGCTCTAGTCACAGTGTGCTAAAAATCATAAAAAGATAAAAAAATGTAAAAAAAATAAAATGAAAAAAGATGTAATAAAAAAGAAAAAAAATGAAAACATTATTATTTTTTTTATTTTTTTTTATTTTACACACTGTAACCAGTCAGTGTCCCCGATCACTAGTGACAGTATGTATAAAAAAAGTACACTTTTTTTAAATTTCTTAATTTGTCAAACATTTGTGACAATCAATTTCAACTTCAAAAAACCCACTTCTTACTAATTACCTTGGACTGTCTACCTTCCAAAAAGGGGGTAATTTGGGGGGTATTTGTACTGTATTTTTGGGCCTCGAGAAATGAGATAGGCCGTCAGTACATCAGGATTGATCAATTTACAGATATATATATACCATATATTGTGGACTCTATAACTTTCCTACAGACTAAATAATATACACTGATTTGGGTTATTTTCACTAAGGAAATGTAGCAGAATACTTTTTGACCTAAATTTATGAAGAAACATTATTTGCAAATTTTTTATTACAAAAACAAAGATAAATGTGTTAATTTTTGATATTTTTTTGTCTATTTAGAAAAAAAATAAAATCCCAGTGGTGATTAAATACCACCAAAAGAAAGCTCTATTTGTGTGAAAAAAAATGATAAAAATGTAGTTTGGGTACAGCGTTGCAGAAATTATTTTGGCTTAAATTTATGAAGAAATATTACTTATTTGCAAAGTTTTAGAAAAGAAACAAAGAAAAAAAGCTCTATTTGTTTAAAGAAAAAAAAATGAATTTCATATGGGTACAGTGTTGCATGACCGCGCAATTGTCATTCAAAGTGTGACAGCGCTGGAAGTATAAAACTGGCCTGGGCAGGGAGGGGGTGAAAGTGTCTGGTATGGAAGCGGCTAGACAATGCAGGCAGATTATGGCTGGTGGGAGGAGTCATTGCTCCTCTGAAGAGTCCTGATGCAAACAGCGGATTGGCCCTTGGGGGGCTTCTTTCCCTTTTTCTTTACATATCTTATTTTAGACCCAGCAAAGTCATCACGGGGTCTCTCTGCTTCTCTATGCAATGCAGGCAGTTCATGGCTGGTGGGAGGGGCTGGCAGGGGGCTGTACATGGCTTCCTGAAAACATCCCAGCCCCCCTGCATCAGTACTCCTCTCCAGAGCCCTCAGTCTTGATGCAAGCAGTGGGAGGAGTTATGCAAATATAAAATGCCTTAATGGGTGAATATCAGTCTGGAGGAGGGGCTGTATTTGCATGGTAACGCCCTCATGTGAGGCCACGCCTCTATGAGTGAAAGGACTAAAATCCAATGAATGAAAGGGGCGGGCCAGGGACAGTCATCCTGGGGAGGAAAGGCCTAGATGATGTTGGATGTCCTCCAGCCAGGAAATGAGGCGGGGCTCTATCTGACTTGCTGCAGCTTCTAATGCACATTGTGAGAAGCTCACAGTGTGCAGTGAAATCAGAATAAGGCATTTCAGTCCAAGAGAGGAGTCGGTACAACTGTGCAAGACTGAAGAGAAGACCGGAGTCCCCCTTTAATAGAATAAAGCTGCCCAGAGGAGCCCTGGGTCCACCGTTGATCCAGAGGAAGGCCTTCTTATTGCAAAAATCGCTCATTACGGGTGTAAAAAAAAAAAAAAAAAGTTGAACAAGCACAAACTTGTTTCTTTCTCCTCTCTAAATATAGCCGCGCCGGGTCAGCAGATTTAGTTGCATGTAACGGAACGAAAAGAAAAAATGAAGAGCCTGTCCAAGAATTTTCTTAACCAAGTAGAACCTTCCAGTTATTTCCTGACATGAAGAAATCCGAGGGAATGAATCGAATTAGGCTCGGTATTAGGCATTGCCCCGGACAGCGCGCTGTCTTCTGCCACGTCCAGAGACCGGAACCCCAACGCTTCGGCTCCGCCGGGAGGAGACGGCCGGATTTTATCTTAATGTGGAACAAAAATTATAAAAAGTAACAGATATATCGCTGCCAATGTTCACCGAGACACGGCGATTATAAAAAGGACCAGTGAGCCAGAAACTCAACCTCCGCATGGATTAAAAAAAAAATATAAAGAAATAAAATAAAAAAAATCACTAAGATATTCATTTTTATTTCTATAGCACCAACCTATTCCATGGAGCAGGGGTATTAAAGTGGACCTGTCATCAGCTATAGTATTTCATACTAAGTAATGTATCAGTTTCAGTGGCGGCCCGTCTGTGCGCCCGGCCCCTAATCTACATGCAGGGCGCCGGACGCATGGATTCCAATGGGTTTTTTTTTTTTTTGGAAGCACATGATTAGAGCCTGAAGCTCTAATTGGCTTAAAAAAAGGATTAGCTCGGGGCGCAAAGCACTGTGCCCTGAGCCCACCCAGTTGTGTGACAATAGCGAATTAATATTCAGGAAGCGGGCCCTGAGACCCGATTGGCCAAGAAGTCTCAGGACTCCCTGGCCAATCGGGTCTCAGGACACACTTCCTGTTCAGGAGGAGAAGCAACAGCCCGGCTCTTCCTTCCCCCTGCCTCCTAAGGTAAGATCTCCCGCTGGGGGGGTGCCTTCTTGTCCGTCTAACGCAGGGGGTGCTTGCGATGATCACCTTCCTATCCGCCATCCGTCTCCCCCTGCGCTTGTTGGGTGGCATTAGTTTGCCGCCCCCCCCCCGAAATATTTAGCACCGGCCTCCGCTGCTCTTGAAGGCCCGAATAGACACTAGATCTGGTGACCTGGGGGTCCCCAAGGGTTTTCCTTCATTTGCAGGGATTTCCCCTCACTTCCTGTTTTAGCTATGGGACAGGAAGTGAAGGTAAATCTCAACAATGGGATACAAATGGTGAAAAAAAAATATGACAGGGGTTATAACCCTCCCTTTTTTTATCCAAAATGGAAAAAAAAAAACGTTTTGACTATAGTTTTACTTCAATTTGATGTCATGATAGCGTTACACCTCTTTTTTTTTTGGTATCGTTCTTTTGACACGTTTAGTATTTTTGCTGTGCACTCCAACCCTGGACAGGAAGTCAGCACTGGCGATGAGCCGAGCATACTTGGGTTCAGTTCGGGGAATACAACTAAAGTTTGGGTGCTGAATTCGAACCCCATTAAAGTCAATGGGAGTTGAATGGCAAAAACAGTTCTGGGCACTTTCTGGGCTAATAGATAAGGTATTGTCGAATAAATGGCATGGGTTGGCGGGGAGAGGGGGCTGGGTACTGCCATGGGTAACGTGCCAAAGCAAAAAAAATATATTTTTTTATGTTTCAATCTAAAATAGACCCCTAAGACCCCTTCGACACTGGAGGCGTTTTTCAGGCGCTTTAGCGCTAAAAATAGCGCCTGGAAAATGCCTCATATGCAGTCCCAGTGTGCGCTGTGCTGGCAGGATGTAAAGTAAAAAAAAAGTCCTGCAAAAAGTCCTGCAAACAGCTTCTTTGGGGCGCTTTAGGAGCGGTGCATCAATGGGCAGCGCCGCCGAAGTGCGTTGGCTTTGTGGGCACTTTGTGGGCACTGTTAACCCTTTATTCGCCCGCTAGTGGGGGGTTTAAAGCGCCCCACTAGCGGCCGAAAATTGCCGCTAAAATGAAGGTAAAGCGCCGCTAGGCGCTTTACCGCTAACACGCCCCCGCTGTCAGTGTGAAAGGGCTCTAACAGGGCATGCAGCTTGGCAGGCCAGGAATGGGGGAAGAGTGTGCACCCTCCTTTACTGAACCACAGCTGGACAACCAGGCTAGACATGTGCACTGCCGAAATTTTTTTTTTTTTTTTCGTTTTCGTTTCATTTGATTTTTGTTATTTTTCCGTTTCTCGAATCGTTCGTTATGATCAGCATTTGTTATTTTGATAATTCAGAACTTCGGATGCATTCGAATTTGTTACGTTCCATTCATTTAGATGCGGCATTCGTTCTTTCGGATAATTCGGAACTTCGGATAAATTCGTATTCGTTACGTTCTCTAACTGCCAAATTGGAAAGGAAATTCCAATACTTATAGTTTAATGGTTTATAACTATTATTATAGTTTTTATTATTATTGTTGTTATTTATTATTAGTAAATAATAATAAAAAACTATAATAATGGTTAATAATTTAAATATCATTGAAAATAAGAAAAACAAAATTATTCGAATGTCTTTTGCTCTTTCAGATTTTCGAATTTTCGTTTTTTCGGATTTTCGTTCTTATTTTCGGATTTTCGTCCGTTCTGATTTTCGAATTTTTCTTTCTTACAAATTTTCGTTCTTTTAGAAAAAAATTGTCAAATAGTCTTTCGTAGATTCGGATGCTTCCGAATGAATGAATATGCGGAATTTTGATGAAAAACGAATTTGGAACGAAACCAATTGAATATGTCCACACCAGGCCACATGCCCTGAACATGGAGGGGGTTGGGTACCTTGCTGATGAATACAAGGGCCTCCTCCACCACTGAGGTTGTGGGGGTCTGTGGGCGGGAGGCTTAAAGTGGTGTTCCGGCTGAAATTATACTTTTTAAATAAAAATACCCCTATAATACACAAGCTTCATGTATTCTAGTAAAGTTAGTCTGCAAACTAAGGTCTGTTTTGTTAGTTTATAGCAGTAGTTTGTTATTTTATAAACTTACAGCAGGCCGTGGCCATCTTAAGTGTGGGCATCTGAAGCCAGACTGTATTTCTTCCTGGATCTCATCCTTGCAGATCTCGCACATGCTCAGTGCAGCACAAGCAGTGTAATAGGTTTCAGGTCAGGTTTCCATAGCAACGGCAGTTTCAGAGGAAGTTGCCGCCCCTTCCCAGAAGGCATTGCAAACAGGAAATGATGCGATGGGCCGCGGCCAGGGAGGAGGAAGTGAAAAATGAATACAGCAGATATACAGTAGGTGCTGAGAATTTTTTTTTTTAAATATCCAATTTGTTTACAGTGTGCAGTTTAGTGAGGGATGCTGAAGAGTTGGAACTCCACTTTAAAGGAACCTGGAAGCCCCCCCCTTAACAGTAAGTGGGATCCGAGATACAGCCCCCCCCCCCCCCCAACCCCCTATGTGAGTGAGTGAAATCCTTTAAAAATAAAAAAATAAAGTCCCATGATATACATTCATTTTTAACCACTTGACTCCTGGAAGATTTACCCCCCTTCATGACCGGACCATTTTTTAAGATACGGCACTGCGTTACTTTATTTTACCCGACAATCGTGCGGTCGTGTGACGCTGTACCCAAATAAAATTGATTTTCTTTTTTTCCCCATAAATGGAGCTTTCTTTTTGGTGGTATTTGATCACCTCTGCGGTTTTTATTTTTTTGCGCTATAAACAAAAAAAGAGCGACAATTTTGAGTAAAAAAATATTTTTTTTTACTTTCTGCTATAAAACATCCAATAAAAAAAAATGTACAAAATCTGATTTCTTCATCAATTTAGGCCAAAATGTTTTCTGCTACATATTTTTGGTAAACAAAATCCCAATAAGTGTATATTGATTGGTTTGCGCAAAAGTTATAGCATCTACAAATTATGGGATAGATTTATAGAATTTTTATTTTTTACATTTTTTACTAGTAATGGCGCCGATCAGCGACTTATAGCAGGACTGCAAAATTGTACACTAAGGGATACTTTTAATACTTTTTTGGGGAACAGTGACACCAATACAGTGATCAGTGCTAAAAAAATATGCACTGTCACTGTACTAATGACACTGGCGGGGAAGGGGTTAACATCAGAGGCGATCAAAGGGTTAAATGTGTTCCTCGGGAGTGCTTGCTAATTGTGGGGGAGGGGCTTGTACTGGGGGAAGACAGAGATCCGTGTTCCTGCTTAGCAGAAACACAGGATCTCTGTCTTCCCTTGTCACAGAACAGCCATCTGCCTTGTTTACATACGTTCTACCTCTGTCGGACCAGCTGATTGGCTCCTGACGTCCATGGGATCCGATTTTGCTTTGAAGTCAATAGAGGGGCGTTTTTGCATTGTAGTCAATAGGAGGTGATTTTGCATTGAAGTCAACGAGAGGCGATTTTGCACTGAAGTCAATAGGATGCGATTTTGCATTGAAGTCATTGTTGGGACGTGAATTTGCATTGAATTCAATGGGGGGTGTTTTTGCATTAAAGTCAATGAGACGCGATTTTGCATAGAAGTAAACGGGACACGATTTTGCATTGAAGTCAATGGGGGGGGGGGCACTTTTGCACTGAAGCCAATGAGACATGATTTTAAATTGAAGTCAATGGGACGCAATTTTGCTTTGAAGTCAGTAGGGGGCGTTTTTGCTCTGTAGTCAATAGGATGCAAATTTGCATTGAAGTCAATGGGGGGTGTTTTTGCATTGAAGTCAACGAGATGTGATTTTGCATTGAAGTCAACGGGACGCAATTTTGTATTGAAGTCAATGGGGGGTGTTTTTGCATTGAAGTCAATGGGATGCGATTTTGCATTAAAGACAATGGGACACAATTTTGCACTGAAGTCAATGAGAGGCGATTTTGAATTGAAGCCAATGGGACGTGATTTTGCATGGAAGTCAATAGGGGGCGTTTTTGCATTGTAGTCAATAGGACGCAATTTTGCATTGAAGTCAATGCGACACAATTTTGCACTGAAGTCAATAGGGGCATTTTTGCATTGAAGTAAATGGTACGTCATTTTGCATTGATGTCAATGACATGCGATTTTGCATTGAAGTCAATGGGACACAATTTTCCATTGAATTCAGTAGGACGCAATTTTGCATTGTAGCTAATAGGACGCAATTTTTTGCATTGAAGTCCACGGGACGCAATTTTGAATTGAAGTCAGTAGGGGTGTTTTTGCATTGAAGTAAATGGTACGCAATTTTGCATTGAAGTCAATGACTTGTGATTTTGCATTGAAGTCAATGGGATGTGATTTTGCCTTGAAGTCAATAGGACGTAGCTTCCTTTTTTTTTTTTTGGCCAAAACACCAATAACCCTATTTTCGCCCGATAATTTTCGGCGGCCAATTAATTGCTGCATCCCTAGTTTGGACCGATCCTTCAGCTCATCCCTGGTCACCATTATTAAAGATTTTAAAGCATTTCCTTGCAGTAAGCTCCAGCAATGTCTGCAGATATAATGGAGGTCGATATTAGAAGGCATTGTATATTGTATAGACACCTAATTGTGATTTACATTTTAATATCTAGCGATCCCCGCCCCTCCCCCCCCCCCTCCCCCCCACACAACTTCTTATTTTTCCTTCAGTTTGCTGACACCAATAAATGTAATAAATAGGATTACAAGAATTTTTTTTTTTATGACTCCAGTTTACAGTCGTCCTCGGGGATCGGTATGCAGAACTACAAATAAATAAAACTTAACCAGCGATATCATCGCCGCAGTGGGGGGCCCGAAGGTCGACCAGCAATGGCGTTGCATAAGGAAACGTGTTTTAACTTAAAGGACAATTCCGAGCAAATATACAAAAACTCACTTTAGTGCACATATGTGTGTGTATTCCTTCCGCAGCCAGTACAGCAATCCTGAGAAAAACTGAGTCGCCCCACTCCAGCTGAAAGCTGCAATCAGGCTGGCGGTGGCGGGTGTCTTCCATGTAAGTGGTTGGATTGGTGGGGGAGGGGCGGGGGTGCTTCGGTGGGCTTCCAGCCTGGGAGATGGAAGGGGTCGGATATTGCCGACCAGAGATGAGCAAAGTGATTTGGGCAAAACTATTTTCATAGTCGTAATTTGTATTTCTGTGCTGTCATTTAAATGTTTCTATTTTTTTTGTTCTTTTCATTATTTATTTATTTTTAATTGTTGGTTTTTTAACCACTTCAGCTCCGGAAGATTTACCCCCCTTCATGAACAGTCCAATTTTTGTGATACGGCACTGCGTTGCTTTAGCTGACAATTGCGCGGTTGTGCGGTGCTGTACCCAAATAAAATTTTTTTTCCCCACAAATAGAGCTTTCTTTTGGTGGTATTTGCTCACCTCTGCGGTTTTTATTTTTTGCGCTATAAACAAAAAAAAGACCGACAATTTTGAAAAAAAAAAAATATTTTTTACTTTCTGCTATAAAACATATCCAACATGTCCAGTAAAAAAAATGCAAAAAAACACATTTCTTCATAGATTTAGGCCAAAATGTATTCTGCTACATATTTTTGTTAAAAAAAAATCCCAATGAGCGTATTATCATTTGTTTGCGCAAAAGTTATCGCATCTACAAACTATGCGATAGATTTATGTCATTTTTAATTTTGTTTTTACTAGTAATGGCAGCGATCGGCGATTTTTTGCGGGACTGCGACATTGCGGATTTATAAGGGGGCAAAAGGGTCAACTGTCCTGGGCCCGCTTGACAGAAGGCCCCCTCCCCATACAAAGATAATATAAAACAATAAAAAAATATATAAATTTATAATAAAATAATATAAAATATATAATAATAAAAAAATTACTTATTAAATGACAGAAGCCCCCATACAAAAATAATAAAAACTATATACATAAAATTATATAAAATAAATAATGAATAATAAAATAATATAAAATATATAATAATAAAAAAATGACTTATTAAATGAACGAAGGCCCCCCCATACAAAAATAATAAAAAAAACTATGTACATAAAATTATATAAAATTAAAAATAAATAATAAAATAATATAAAACATATTATAATTAAAAAAATGACTAAAATGATATAAAACAATACAAAAAATATATATAAAATATTAAAAAAATAAATAGGGCCACCCTCTATACAAAAATAATATAAAACAATACAAAAACAATTATAAAATAATAAAAAAATAAATAATACGATAATATAAAATGTATAGTATCAGAAAAATACTTGGGAACTAATATTTTGCCTGCCATCATCTGTAAAAGTTATTACTCTGGATTGGTATATTGTATTGTTTTAAAAACACATTTTGGTGGTTCTTGAAGAGGAACTGCAGTCTGCTCACATAATTTGTAATAAAAACATCTTTGCCATTCTGAAGCTTCCCTCCAACCAATTTGCATATTATTTTATATATACTGTGATTCTGTACTTGCCAAATATGCTGCAGAAATCTCCCTCCACTGAGTCTGGCTGCAGCCATTTTAACTGTGGGCAGCTGAAGCTGCTGCCTGTTCACTTCCTGGATTTACACAGACACACACCTCCAGCTCTGCAGCTCTGATTGGCCCTCTTATGACTCAGCCCCCTTCCCTTCCTTGCACACTCTCACTAGAGTGAGACAGAGAGCTGTGCATGATGTCATAATCCTAGGCTAATGACCAGACAAGAAACAGGAAGTGGGCTGTATAAGGGATTTACTTTCAGAAAAATAAGTAGTTTACTATCCAAAGTTTAAACAACAACAAGAGCAGAAGATTTAATCGATGGAAAGTTGAAAAAAATGACTGAAGGTCCACTTTAATGTTGCTTTCCACGTCTTCTTCAAAGACTTAGGTTATTCAGTAAGTTACATTTGAATAAGGGCTGGTTCGTTCACACCCCAAAAATGCACTGCAGATCCGTTCCAGGATGCATTTCTGCATGCGTGTTTTTAACATGTTTTTGACGAGTTCCAGTGTGTTTTTGATGCATTTTCAGATGCTTTTTTTCCTTTTCTTTTTTTCCTGGTTTGCACTGTACTGGGGTCTGGTGCATTTTTGATGTGTTCCAGTGCATCCTTGTTCGTTTTTGATGCGTTTTACCACATTCCAGTACAGTTTAGTGCAGGAGAAATACAGCATGTTCTACTTTTTTTTTTATTGAACTGGAATGCTCTGGAACTGACCGCACTGGTGTGAACGATGCAGTCAGAAACCACGTAACCTACTTTCCATGCGATTTTGATGCAGGAAAAAAACGCACTAGACTGCATGTGCACACCTCCCAACTTTCTGAGATGGAAAAGAGGGACACCTATCAGCAAAAGTATGCAGGCATAGGACACACCCCTTGCCACGCCCCCTTAAAAACGCACTAGACTGCATGTGCACACCTCCCAACTTTCTGAGATGGAAATGAGGGACACCTATCAGCAAAAGTATGCAGGCATAGGACACACCCCTTGCCACACCCCCCTTAAAAACGCACTAGACTGCATGTGCACACCTCCCAACTTTCTGAGATGGAAATGAGGGACACCTATCAGCAAAAGTATGCAGGCATAGGACACACCCCTTGCCACGCCCCCTTAAAAACGCACTAGACTGCATGTGCATACCTCCCAACTTTCTGAGATGGAAATGAGGGACACCTTTCAGCAAAAGTATGCAGGCATAGGACACACCCCTTGCCACGCCCCCTTAAAGGAGAATTGTACAAAAAAAAAAATAAGATTGGTTAAACCCACAAGTGTTTTTTTACCACTACTATTCCTTTATATTGGCTTTTGGAATCTACAAATGCAGCAATTTAGAAATCAGATGAAAGGTTTAGCACTGGGAAACACTTTTTGATAGATAAAAAGTGCATTTTATATACAACTATATAGATCAGACCAAAATGAGGGACAAATGAGGAGGAATGAGGGACAGAGGGACATTGCTCCAAATCAGGGACAGTCCCTCGAAATCTGGGGCAGTTGAGATGTATGCATGTGGCGTGACCTGGCCCTGAGTCCCATGGACTCTAATGTCGCATGAAAGTCACACGACAATGGGATCGCAGCAGTGTAAACCGAGCCTAGAAGTTTAAAGGAAAAAAAAAATGCCATCTTTAACCCTTGACCTACAATCTTTGGAAGTCTCTTGAATTTGTTACATTGTTAACCAAACCCATGCAGCGAGGAAAAAAAAGAAAGAAAAAAAAGAAACACTCGATAAGTCATGCAATCTTCGGTAATACTTAAAAGGACTTTGGTGGACTTCGCTTTGTTGTACGTAATTTTTACAGATGTGAAAACACTTTAAAAAAAACGATTTCGAGTCGTTCCGACTGAGAACAGTTGACACCGTCGCACATAAAAATTACATATTCCATGCGGCGCCGACGGAGAAAATCTGTTGCAAAACGTGAACTTTCAACTGCCACCTCTCCGCGGCCTCCGTTTGATATTTTGGCCGAGTAAACGCGACGCGGTGGACCACCTTTACAGCCTTCGTTCCATGCTGAGATGAAGAGCGACGCTCATCATAAATCACCACCGAAAGCAAGACCACCGTGACTCGCCAGATAGAAAGACGCAACCCGCTGTGGAGCCCGCGGACCCTTGAAAAGAGCTAACGTATCGAGGAGGGGGATCGATATTTCAGACGCTTAACTGACTGATGGAGATGACAAAACTCCCGCAGATTTTTTAACAACCTTTTTTTTTGTTTTTTTGTTGTTTTTTTTAACTTGCCCCGAATTTTTTTTTTTTTAAAACGCTGACTCTCATTCCTGCCTCGACCTCCAGCTCCCGGATTATTGCAGACGGTAAAACATAAAGACGTTTCCCTGCGCCGCGTGTTGGGCTGGGTGGTATGGAATCCCTCCAAATCATCGTGCCCCCGTGGGTTCGAATTTACAGGCATTTTTTTCACGTAAAAAACTCGTCGGGCTGAAAGGGACCCTTTGTGTGATAACATCTGCGCGCCCCGAGCCGCTCACGCAGTGTGTAATTTGACGAGCGCTCTGCTCAATTAAAAGGTATGGAGTGTGTGAAGGAGCTGTCTATCACCATCGTGCTTCGGAGTCCTAAATAGGGACGGGTCGGGTTTCGGAGAAATCAGAGGTCAAACGTTTAAACATGGCTGCCGGGTGACACGTGCGGCGTCTTTAAGGGACACTCCGGCAACAATATTAAAGTCCAATTGATCTTTCAGTTTAAGTCTACATTCCAATACATTTTCACCAGGGCAGGGATGTGGGCAAGAGGGGAGGCTGCCCTGGGCTCGGGGGGGGCTCTAGAATAGGTGATATGGTAGAAGTGGAAAAGGCATTTTTTTGAGGGGGGGGGGGGGTTGTATTGTGCTAGTAGGGATGATTGTGGGGTATTTGGGCTAAGAGGGTGGTTGGGGGATACAGTATGTCACAAAAGTGAGTACACCCCTCACATTTTTGTAAATATTTTATTATATCTTTTCATGTGACAACTCTGAAGAAATGACACTTTGCTACAATGTAAAGTAGTGAGTGTACAGCTTGTATAACAGTGTAAATTTGCTGTCCCCTCAAAATAACTCAACACACAGCCATTAATGTCTAAACTGCTGGCAATAATAGTGAGTACACCCCTAAGTGAAAATGTCCAAATTGGGCCCAAATTGTCAATATTTTTTGTGGCCACCATTATTTTCCAGCACTGCCTTAACCCTCTTGGGCATGGAGTTCACCAGAGCTTCACAGGTTGTCACTGGAGTCCTCTTCCCCTCCTTCATGACGACATCACGGAGCTGGTGGATATTAGAGACCTTGCACTCCTCCACCTTCCGTTTGAGGATGCCCCACAGATGCTCAATAGGGTTTAGGTCTGGAGACATGCTTGGCCAGTCCATCACCTTTACCCTCAGCTTCTTTAGCAAGGCAGTGGTCATCTTGGAGGTGTGTTTGGGGTCATTATCATGTTGGAATACTGCCCTGCGGCCCAGTGTCCGAAGGGAGGGGATCATACTCTGCTTCCGTATGTCACACTACATGTTGGCATTCATGGTTCCCTCAATGAACGGTAGGTCCCCAGTGTGAATTAAACTAAAACTCGAGCCAAATGGTGAACTAAATATCATGCAGAATTATCATTTATAAAGACCACAGCAGCTATTGCAAAGGTACTAAACCTTAAGGATATATGTAAGAGTTCCAACAGCGCTTATGGATAACATACTAAATGTGTATACATAATAAAGTGCAATGTGCAATACAACAAATGCCCAATGGTAAATAATACAATAAAAATATATATACAAAGTGCCATGTCCTTCACCGGCAATAAGGTAACAAGATTGAAACAAAATGTTCGGAGACCGCGCTCTGTGTAAGAGCACAAAAAATCCCCTCTTGGGACCCCACTCACCAGAGCCCGTCGACCCTCAGCTTTGCAGTCCAGGGGTCAAAAAATGCTTAATGGAGTCACGATGGTAAATCCAGGGTTGAAGAAGCTCCCACGGGTAATTGGTATGCAGACCAGGGAAACGATATAGAGGAAAAGAAAAAAGGCATATAGTGAAGTACTGCCGGCACTGTTAAACTGCGCATTAGAAAAGCGCCACTCATGAGACAACTGGTAAAACAGGCATCAGTGTAATCCAGGTTCGCAACCGCAGCGTGGTTCTGCGTGAGTTGCACGGATACCGGAAGTAGCGTCACAGGTATGTAAAACCGGAAGTGCGTCGGCGTGTTGCGCCCCTCCTCCAGGGCGTCATCAAGGACATCTTGATGACGCCCTGGAGGAAGGGCGAAACGCATACAAATCAATACAGGAGGGATCAGAAGGCCCTGCTCGTTAGAGCTTACAATCTAGACTACAATACATGGCATTCTGTGAGTGGAGAAGGAAAGGAAGTAGAGGATCAGGTTGAGCCTTGGTTTTGCCCCCTCTCCCCTGACTCCCCCAGGCTAAGTCCACCATATTTAGGGTACAAGATATAACATTGTGACAAGAATCCTCACCTCAAAAAAATGTTAGCTCTTGTTGTGTTCAGGGGACAGTACCCCTGCCAAATGTGATCCATTCAAGTGAATGGGGCCGAGCTGCAACCAGGGCTAGTGCAAGGATTTTTTACACCCTAGGCAAAACCTAATTTTGCCGCCCCCCGGCTCCACCCCCTTTTCCCTGCCCATGTAAACCCCACCTTTTTAATGAAGCACCCATCAAATGCAGCCTCACCAGTGCCCATCAAATGAAGCCTCACCAGCGCCCATCAAATGCAGCCTACCAGCGCCCATCAAATGCAGCCTCACCAGCGCCCATCAAATTCAGCCTCACCAGCGCCCATCAGTGCAGCCTACCAGTGCCCATCAATGCAGCCTCACCAGCGCCCATCAAATACAGCCTCACCAGCGCCCATCAATGCAGCCTACCAGTGCCCATCAATGCAGCCTCACCATCGCCCATCAATGCAGCATCACCAGCGCCCATCAAATGCAGCCTCACCAGCGCCCATCAATGCAGCCTTACCAGCGTCCATCAAATGCAGCCTCACCAGCGCCCATCAAATGCAACATCACCAGCGCCCATCAATTCAGCCTTACCAGCGCCCATCAAATGCAGCCTCACCAGCGCCCATCAATGCAGCCTACCAGTGCCCATCAATGAATGTTTGCTTGCTTCCATTCATTCGGGAGTCGGGACACAGACACAGTCCTCCGCCACCGCTGCGCCTCTGACACTATGGGGTTGATTTGCTAAAGGCAAATCCACTCTGCACTGCAAGTGCACTTGGAAGTGCAGTCGCTGTCGATCTGAAGGGAAGATCTGAAATGAGGGGAGGCTCTGCTGATTTTATCATCCAATCATGTGCAAGCTAAATTGCTGTTTTTTATTTTCCTTGCATGTCCCCCTCAGATCTACAGCGACTGCACTTTCAAGTGCACTTGTAGTGCAAAGTGGATTTGCCTTTCGTAAATAACCGCCTATGTGCGAACGTAGTGTGGCTGCCTGCTGATGCTGAGACTTAGTTGCTTGCTGCAGAGAGAAGAGAGTAGGAAAGCCGGTGGCTTGGTGCCCCAGGAAGCGCAGCCTAGTTTGCCTAGTGGTAGCACCAACCCTGGCTGCAACTGCCCTGCAACCGCATGTAATTCACGCAGTTGCAGCATGGTGCTGCAGGCTTCTCGGGGTTAAAACAGGTGCTGTCAAAGCTCCCTCTCAAAAGTGATCCACCGCTGATCAGACCGCTTAGACAGCTTTCATCAGAATAGGTCTCCATATTTGAAGAGTTTTCCTCACCTCCAGTGGGCATTGCGGGTTCTAAATTTGTTCTTATTGCAACACCCTAACTGCTGAGGTGTTGATGTTGAAGGCAGACCCTCCCACAGATAATGAAGGTATGATGATCGTCAGCAAAGTCACTCCAGTATGGAAGCTGGATGTGCAGGATGGCGCGTAGCCTTATGCCTACGGTTGCTGCTAACTCTGCAGTAATGCGCAGGTGCAAAACCACATGCATGAACACGTGCTGCTATTGTTTGCACCAAGTGGACTTTTTGACCTGGATAGTTAGTCATGGCCAATGCTGCTATACACCTGTACAGACCTCTTCTATGCTTCCGCCTGCTCCCCTCTGCTCAGTGGATGCTGACTTTGTCTTGGAACCTGGCCTTGCACCTGCTACCGACTCCTGATCTGCCCAACAGTTGCTTTCTTGGCTTGCCCAACCTTGAATTAGTTCTAAGCCCCTCATCCCCTCTACTCACCTGCTAGCAGCTCCACTTACTACACACCTGGCTGCTCGCCATTCTGCGGATCCCGTGTTCAGCCAACACATCTTCTGCATTGTTCAAGGCTGAAACTTCAGCAACCAATCTACTGTCTGTCATGCTCCAGGGGATGACGACACATCACAGACTCAAACAGTGGCTCCCATCCTTTGGCACCAGCGTCCAGCAGACCAGCGAGGCACTCATGTCTCTCCATGCCCTTGGTCTACCTGTCCCCTCTATCAGGAGCCCTGGGCTGGAGGTGTAAAAGAGGTCTTCCTCGTCTCATTAGACTTCCCTACAAGGTACGTGATAGTGAAAAAGGACATTGTAAGGTCAACATCAAGGTATGAGTGTGCAACAATATTTGATGATACTCTTAGGCTCCTTTCACATGGACTCCACTCTACTCATCAGGGAGCAGATTCCCTGCTAAAGAGGAGCTGAATGAGATGGAAGCCAGTGTTTTGACATCTATGCCTTTTCCGTTTGTGGCCGATGAACACAGGCGGACCCATGACAGCCTGATGTAAATGGACTGTTGTCTGTTTATATCAGGCTACCTCAGATCCATCACTTTTAGGTCCCCAAAATTGTAAAAGTATGCAGTCTTTTTCTGTTTGTTTTTTTTTTTACCAGAGCTGGAATGACTCAGAGATATGTGGGTGTAAACGGACACCCACCTGGCCGCAGACCACCTGAAGAACAGACAGGTGAAAAGTGTGTGAAAAGGGCCTTACAACAAAACGCCCTTTCTTTACACTTTAGGATGCTAAAGTAAGTGTGACAGACCCAATCGGGACAGAGGCTTTTGAAGGGGGCTGCAGGGTAGGCTCTTGCCTACTGACTATGGGCTCTGGGTTTTGAGGGGGCTCTATTCTTTGGGAGGTGTGTGCCTGGGGGAACTTTGGAGTGGTTTTACTTCAGATTCGGGTCCATGTCTCCCCAAAAACAGACAAACTCTGGGAGCCTAGGACCTGGATACAGATTTGTTGCCCAAACCAGCATTGATTGCTTCAACCCCCCTTCTAGACTCAGAGACTCTAAGCAGAAGATTATAATCAGCTTCAAACAACCTGATGCTGGTGTTAGGTGTAATCTGTTTATTAAGGTGTCTGTCTCTCGTTCTATAATTCCCCGCTGTGTGCCTCCTAGGTGTGAATCTCCATTGTTAATTGAGTCACCTATTTTTTCTGTCTGTCTGCTAATATTGTGCCCACTTCACCTTGTTATCAAACTATTGTGGGATGTATTTACGTTTATGTTTATGTTAGCTGTTCATTACATGTACTGGTGATATTACTGTTTACAGTTTGCATTTTTTAAGATAATGTGATTAAGCTCTTACCTGATTTTGTGTGGAATATATTCTGTGTGAACTTACAACAAACAGTTCCAGTTTGCACCTCAGCTAGTGTCGTCTAGTTCTCGGGTGCAATGCTCAGCTATAATACCTTGTTGCTGGTTCCAGAATGGAGGAAGCTGTATCTTGGCGGAAGCACCCAGGCTGGGGGGGGCCAGGTGGTGCATCACACAAAGTATCTTGCTTACAGAGTTCAATAGCTCAAGCTGCAATTTCTACATACAAAAAAAAATATGTTGGAAGAGTGACTTCTCTCCCTGCGCCCCCCCCCCCCCCCCCACACACACCCTTTTAGACTTGATACAAAGTTTCCGCAAGAGGTAGTCAGAAGGCAGACAGCTTCTGCTCGCAGAACCCATAGTGCAAAACAAAAATTCAATATATGAGCAAACATATAAACCTATTTGAAACCATTATAGCTGACCTTAAACAGCACAACACTTTCATATGAAGGGATTATAGAGAGAAATACAACAAAGCACAGTCCTTGGGGGCAGCAGAGTAGGAAATACTTGAGTTTTATCACCTCGGGAGACCCCATCCTGATGTATGGATGAGAGGCAATCCTGACGCATCCTGTGAGGATATCAGGACAGACAGGGCTTTTCCTGAACACATGGAAACTCCGGCGACGATTGATCCGATCGGATGGAAGAGCAGCCAAGTTGTGGCGTCAGGCCAAGGCAAGAGGAATGGCCGAGGGAGATGTCAGTCGTTCAGCCCAGATCCTTTATGAGTGACGATCGACTTGTGAGAAGACAACTATTTTTCACAGATGTAATGAACTTAAGGGGCCAACCAAAATAAATGGCAATTTTATAAACCATTTTCTGCTTTCGAGTTAATAATAAAGTTGATGGCTGTAGAAGTTTCAGGAGATGAGCTGGCCAGAAGATATTTGGAATGCCAACTAGTCTAAAACAGCGAGAGAAGATTATGAGGTTGCACTGAAAAAATGACATAAATGTCAGATATCTACGTTTCTGGACAGATGAGGCAGTAAGCACAGACACACAAATATACATATTTGCTGGGCAACCTCCCTCTCCTGCTCCAGTATGTGTTGATTTGGCTGTGGAAAGTGGGTGGTATAATGAATCAGGGAACACTTGGCAATGCATTTCCCCAGAATTAGCTGAGGGCAATTCCACAAAATAAAGATTTTTTGGGGGGGGCGGGGGGGGGGGGGTCCTGCCAATCTTTGTGTGTTCCATGCCCCCCTGTTACATTCCATATTATGCAAAATAAAATTTAAAAATCCAGCAGTAATGGTGGGAGCCCCTCAGTACTAGAAAAGCAAGTCTACAGGGCTGGGAACTCAACAAAGAGATCCCAGTGATTGAGACCCCGAAAGATGGCAGAAATGCTCAGAGAGTTTAACTCCAAGCACTAAAGTATTAGTGTTGCACCCTCTAGCTAGTGGGCTAGTGTACATAGTTGCTAAAGTAGGTAAATTTGGCTTGGCTAGCAGCCAAGCCTGGGTTGAATCTGGGTCAGGGCTGAGTGACTCAGGAAGGCTGGATGACTCAGCAGGCAGCATCTCTGGTAATCCCCCCTGCTCTCTTGAAACTTGGAGAAGCTTCCAGAAGTAGAGGGTGGAGTCTAGGAGGAGCTGCCTGGGGTATTGATGAGGGCCCCAGCCAATCGCCAGTAAATGGGCTGGCAGGGGGTGGGTACCTCATAAATACTCATGGGCAGTCAGGTGGAAGATGGAGATGAAGTGCTGAGGAGGCGATCGGTGGCCCTTGAGGATGCCCCCTAGTCTGGGGGGGTGTGTCATCGGGCCTGGGGTTCAGGTGCTAGAGAGACCCTCTACAACACACCGCGGAGTCCTGTCCTGGATGCACAGAAGCAAGAGTGAGGACAGCAGGAGAGTCAGCATGTTCAGGAGATCTCCTGAGGAGTCAGCTGGATGGGCTGGTGAGTGTCAGTCTGGGAGGACTGTGGAGAAGTTAGCCATGAGGGCTAGTGAAAGGGGCAGCTGCAACCAGGTGGGCTTGTGGTGCTTGAAGAGGTGGTGCTGGGATCAGTAGCCATAGGGATGTAAGCTGAACATTGGACTTTGCTACACAACCAAGGGGCCCGGGGTCCCTGCCTGTAAAGGGCTTTTACTTTGACTGGCTGAGTGCTTTGCCAGAGTCACTAAAACTGTTCCAGCTGAGTCTGTTTTTCTGCAAGCAAGTGAAGTGCTGGAGGAAGTAGAGGAGTATATATAGACTGTGTAAAAGAGAGCTATCACTGCAGAGTTATGGGCATCCCATAATACCCCTATCCCCATCCAAGTTCAAATCCCTCAATAAAATACAAAAAAGACTCTGGGAGACTGTGAAAATTTGGTGTGCCTGGCTGTGTGGGGTGGGGGGATTTCAGTTCTACTTGCAGCTCTTACGTGGGGTAGTGCTACATTAGCTTTAAGTGAACCCAAAAAGGTAAGCTTCAGTTTAAAATAAAAATACATAAATCATTGTCTAGCATTTATTAAATAAAGGGGCTCTTGACGCAATACTCACGCCTGCCCCTCTCAGACTCACCACTGGCCAGACTGAAGACCCCCAGAAAAAAGGTAAGTATGTAAAGGGCAATCTGGACTTGACCTTTAAAAAAGCTATTTTTCAACACAGTTTGTTAACCCTGACAATGCCTTATCATTCCAAGCAAGATTCGAGTGTTGAAAAAAATTATTAAAAACAGCACAAAATTCCCAGCGCATTGTCCAGTGGCTCAGTACTCTGCATCAGCACCAATTTGAGCCCCTGGAAACCCAAACCAGCCAATGAAAAGTCTGGTTTAATAATCATCTCCTCTGCCGTTTCAGACTCCAATTTTGCTGCTGGCCGTAGAGGAAGTACAGCTTAAGGTAAATATAGAATAAAATTGGGTATTACGGGAAGGTAAAATTGCACTTCGGTATAAAAATGGCAGGTTCCCCTGAAAAAGTCAGGCTCGTCTGAAATATGTAAGACAATATGGATATTGGAGCTGACATATGAGCAGAAAAGCTGCAATTATGGAGCATACTAAGCAGTTAGTGGTATGTAAAATAATCTTCCTGATTATATGTGTTCGGGATGAGAATTCAGCATCGAGGACAATCCATTCATTACTGCCTAAGAACACTTGACAAATTATTGCATGTTTTTCCCATTTAGCGGACGGGGTCAGGAGGACGCCTCTGCCTAAGCAGAATTATTTTTGTGTAATTTAAGGTGGGGACTTTGGCTAAGAATGTGGCTTTCTTAATGCATTTCCGAATGCCAAGTACAAGATTACTGTAGCATAAAGAAGGCCAATGAGCAATTTATATGTATAATGATCGCATAACGTACCCCAGCTATTATTTTTACATTAACAGTAAAAAATACAATCATTTGTAGAGTACCCTAAGGTTTTTGTTAAAAAACAGATCCCCATTGATTGCTCAGGTGTGAGTAGCAGCTTTGGGCAGTGCAAAACAAATGTGACATTACTGGACTGGCTAACAGAGAAGGTAGTGAGAACAAAGCTACAGAGCATGAGCATGGTAAAAGAACAGTGGAAACACATTGTAGGTATCGTGGAGGCACAGTTGAGGCATTGTGTAAGCATTGGAGGCTTGGTGGAAGTATAGTTGAGGTGCAGTTGGGGCAAAATGGAGACATAGTGGAGGCATGATGGGAGCATTGTTGAAAGCATGATAGCGACACAGCTGAGGTATGGTGGAGGCACAGTGGAGGCAAAGATTAGGCACAATAGAGGCAAGGTGGCGGTACAGTTCAGGCATAGTGGAGGCACAGTAGAAGCAAGGTGGAGGCACAGATGAGGTATGGTGTAGGCAAAGTTTAGGCACAATGAAGGCAAGGTGGGGGTACAGCTCAGACATAGTGGAGGTACAGTAGAGGCAAGGTGGAGACACAGAGGAGGTACTGTTGAGGCACGGTGGAGGCACAATTGAGGCATTGTGGAGGTTCGGTGGAGATATAGTTGGGGCACATCGGAGAGACCATGGAGGCATATTGGATTCAAGATAGATGCTTGTTTGGAGGCATGGTAGTTGGTAGGGACACACCTGAGGCATTGTGGAGGCAAAGTTGAGGTATGGTGTATTCAAATTGAAGGCACGGAGGAGGTACTGTTGAGGCACAAAGGAGGCACAGTTGAAGCATGGTGGAGGTAATGTGGAGGCACCATGAAGGTATGGTGGAGATATAGTTCAGACACAGTTGGGGAACAGTGGAGACACCATGGAGGCATATTGGAAACATGTTTTGAGGCATGGTAGAGGCACAGTTGATGCATGGTGGAAACACAGTTAAGGTATAGTGGAGGCAAAGTTTAGGAACAATGAAGGCATAGTGGAGACATGGTGGCGGCACAGTGGAGACATGGTGGAGGCAAGGTGGAGGCACTGTGCCTATTATGCTTATTCTGTTAAAGGGGTAGCACCATTCCTCCCATGGGAATCTGCAGCAAGATTTGGAGGTGGCAAATTCCAACCCTGGTAGTGTACATCCAAGAACTCCCTTTGCGCTCTCACCTTGGGATTTTCCAGGCATTTGTTGTGATCAAATGGAGCCTTCAAGGACTGTGAATTTGCCAGAGCTAATGGGGTGGTGTGAGGCACAGAAGACTTTGGAACAAATGTAAACTGTGCCCAATACTGTTATGCCGCATACACACGATCGGAATTTCCGACAACAAATGTTCAATGGGAGCACATTGTCGGAAATTCTGCCCGTGTGTAGGCTTCATTGGACATTTTCCGTCGGAATTTCCAACAAACAAAATTTGAGATCTGGATCTCAAATTTTCCGACAACAAAATCCGTTGTCATAAATTCCGATCGTGTGTACACAATTCCGACGCACAAAATTCCACGCATGCTCGGAATCAAGCAGAAGAGCCGCACCGGCTATTGAACTTCATTTTTCTTGGCTCGTCTTATGTGTTGTACGTCACCGCGAGCTTGGCAATCGGAATTTCCGACAACATTTGTCTGACCGTGTGTATGCAAAACAAGTTTGAGCCAACATCCGTCGGGAAAAAAAACATGGATTTTGTTGTCTGAATGTGCAATCATGTGTACATGGCATTAGAGGGTACCCACATCTTCTGTGGACCATTGTTAATCTGGTCTGGGCCTAATTTACCTGTACCAGAACCCTGACTTTGCCTGCCAAAGGGAAAGTTGATTCTTTAAGGAGTTAGACATTTCTGTTGTAACTTTTTGTTTTGCACATTTGAAATTGTTCAGTTGGCAAGCTCTTGTTCCTACAGTTCGCGCACTAAATTACATCTGTAACTGCCAGGAACATGCAGATACATTTGCATTTGGCTATTCCTTCTCGTCATTACCTTTTCACTAGATGCTAGCTCGCCAATGCGTACTTGGCAATCCATATTTTTTTTTTTTAGCAATTTAAATTTGTAATCATGCTTTAGGACCTTTTACCGCCAAAATGTTGTCATATCTGAATAAATACATTTTCCAATAAATAAATCACTCTTGTTATCCAATAAGTAATTGCCCACAGCCTAACCACTAAACCTAATCTTTACCATGAACCTACCCCTC
>JBBGZY010003350.1:0-119539 GCA_037952925.1 Lithobates clamitans | reverse complement strand
ATGCATCATCTGGGGGTTCCCCTGACCACACATGCATGATCTGAGGGTTCCCCTGGCCACACATGCATGATCTAAGGGTTCCCCTGACCACACATGCATGATCTGGGGGTTCCCCTGACCACACATGCATGATCTGAGGGTTCCCCTGGCCACACATGCATGATCTGAGGGTTCCCCTGGCCACACATGCATGATCTGAGGGTTCCCCTGACCACACATGCATGATCTGGGGGTTCCCCTGACCACACATGCATCATCTGAGGGTTCCCCTGACCACACATACATCATCTGAGGGTTCCCTTGACCACACATGCATCATCTGAGGGTTCCCCTGGCCACACATGTATGATCTGGGGGCTCCCCTGAACACACATGTATGATCTGGGGGTTCCCCTGACCACACATGCATGATCTGAGGGTTCCCCTGACCACACATGCATCATGCGAGGGTTCCCCTGGCCACACATGTATGATCTGGGGGTTCCCCTGACCACACATGTATGATCTGGGGATTCCCCTGACCACACATGCATGATTTGGGGGTTCTCCTGACCACACATGTATGATCTGGGGGTTCCCCTGACCACACATGCATGATCTGGGGGTTCCCCTGACCACACATGCATCATCTGAGGGTTCCCCTGACCACACATGCATGATCTGGGGGTTCCCCTGACCACACATGCATTATCTGGGGGTTCCCCTGACCACACATGCATGATCTGGGGGTTCCCTTGACCACACATGCATGATCTGGGGGTTCCCCTGACCACACATGCATGATCTGAGGGTTCCCCTGGCCACACATGCATGATCTGAGGGTTCCCTGACCACACATGCATGATCTGGGGTTCCCCTGAGCACACATGTATGATCTGGGTTTTCCAAGCATGCTGGGCTCTCTAGTAAGAAAGCCCAGCACTCGGTCCATGTTTGTTAACAACAAACAAGTGGAGGAATCTGGTGATCTAACTTGGTGGTCACCAACCCTGTGCATTCCCTTTAGGTCCAATATTCATGTTAGGCCCCCCATTTCTGTTAAGATGAACCCTATTGAGTATTCGGTTTATAAACTAATTTAAAATGCCACCAAAGAACTTGACAATGTTGGTGATGAAACTGTAAGATGACAATAATTATTATTAATATATTTATTTATTTGCGGCATGACAACCGAAATACAAACATGTTTTGTTTCCCATTGGCTCCAACAACAACATCCTGGTGGAGCTATAATAAGAACGTCTGTGGATTTTTCACCCCCAGAGAAAAGATCTTATTATTATTATTATTATTATTATTATATAAAAGATAATACAATGAATACAAACAACAGCTGTGACAATGTGCTCATAAACATCACCCCATGGTGCCGGTAAAGCGGGTCAATGATGCGGGTTGGTAAAGCTGAATAGTAACACTCGGGTCATCGGACCGGACTCTGGCTGATCCTGGCGGACACAATAGTGGTCCAGGGCGGGGCTCTGACTCCCCCCTGAGAACATGCATGGGACTGTCTGAGGTGGCACCACTGACACGAGATCAGCGACATCGGGCCATCCTTAGACTTTTGTTGAACGGGAATGTTGGAAAACTTTTAGGGATTAGTGGCTGTGGCCACCGATCCGTGTATTCCGACAGTGTAGAGTCCCAGCGAGGGGAATTCCTCCATCCATCTCACTTGTGTGGAGGGAGGAATCTGTTCTTTTTTGTTTGTTGTTCAGCCCATTGGCTGAATGAAAAAAAAACAAATTATCTGTGGCCAGCTTAAGGGTTAATGAGACAAAAAAATTATCTGTTGTCTGAACAATGTTTATAAACAATATTACTTTGTATCTCTCTATCCCCCATCTGATCAATGTTTATAAACAATGTTACTTTGTATCTCTCTATCTCCTGTCTGATCAATGTTTATAAAGAATGTTACTTTGTATCTCTCTATCGCCCATCTGATCAATGTTTATAAACAATGTTTCTTTGTATCTCTCTATCTCCCATCTGATCAATGTTTATAAACAATGTTTCTTTGTATCTCTCTATCTCCTGTCTGATCAATGTTTATAAACAATGTTACTTTGTATCTCTCTCCCATCTGAGGAGATACATTTCAGTCAAAATGTATTCTGCTCCATTTCTTTGATGAAAATCCCCCAAATCAGTGTATATTATTTAGTCTGTAGGAAAATTCTAGAGTCTACAAACTATGACATATATGTCTGATAATCCACCAATCCTGATGTACTGACAGCCGATCTCATTTCTTGAGGCCAGAAAATGCCAGGGCATTACAAATACCCCCCCCCCCCAATTCACCCCTTTCTTTGGAAAGTAGACAGTCTGATTTGTCATTTTTTGTCACAATTTTTTGGAAAATTAAGAAATTAAAATTAAAAACATTTTTTTACATACTGTCCCCAGTCCAGCACAGCGTCATTATATACCTTTCAAGTTTTTTTATATTTCTTTTATTACATTTTTTTTTGTTTTTTTACATACATTGACCAGAGCAATACAGTGGTACCATAGTAACATGACACTACTCTGGGGAGGTGATCAGGATTTTTTTTTCTTACACATTATCATTTCTTATAACTGTTAATTTTACAGTTATAAGCAACAATTTTTTTTATTTATTTTTTTTTTTTATGAAAACGACTCATTCAATGTTTACTATTGTGAATAGCTGTGCTTGGCCACAGCCAATCACATGGTACAGATGGGCTGTGATTGGTGCTGTCTGTACCATGTGATGACTGCGACTAAACAGAGCTCATCACAATAGCACACAATGAAAGCCATAAATCAAAGCCTTTAATCAGATTCCCCCCTTACATCAGAGTTCACATCAAAGCCCCCCTTAAGCCGGTCATAGATGGTTCGAATCTCAGCTGGATTCAGAAGAAACCATGAATGGGCAGGCTGGATGTACCCAAGTTAATCGATTAATCAACATGGATACAACCAGCCTTCCAGGTATTACATGCGATTATCGCTAGCGGCTGTTATGGGAGGGGCCAAGGAGCCGTCCCCGCCGGGAGAGGACAGTGATTATTCCTGGATACAATGGCCAGGCAGGAGGGATTCCCCTGTCAACATTTTGTTTGTTGATGGGGGAAGCGAGAGGATTTCTTTCCTGCAACCCGTGGTTGCTGGAAAGAAATTGGCTCAGTGAATGGCTGGCCTTACATCACAGTCCACATCACAATCCTCATCACTCCATTACAATCCTCATCACTCCATCACAATCCTCATCACTCCATCACAATCCTCATCACTTCATCACAATCCTCATCACTCCATCACAATCCTCATCACTCCATCACAATCCTCATCACTCCAACACAATGCTCATCACAATCCTCATCAATCCATCACAATCTTCGCCACTCCATCACAATCCTCATCACTCCATCACAATCCTCATCACTCCAGTACAATCCTCATCACTCCAGTACAATCCTCATCACTCCATCACAATCCTCATCACTCCATCACAATCCTCATCACTCCATCACAACCCTCATCACTCCAACACAACCCTCATTACTCCATCACAACCCTCATCATTCCATCACAACCCTCATCATTCCATCACAACCCTCATCACTTCATCACAATCCTCATCGCTCCATCACAACCCTCATCACTCCATCACAACCCTCATCACTTTATCACAATCCTCATCACTCCATCACAATCCTCATCACTCCATCACAACCCTCATCACTCCATCACAATCCTCATCACTCCAGTACAATCCTCATCACTCCATCACAATCCTCATCACAATCCTCATCACTTCATCACAATCCTCACCACTTCATCACAATCCTCACCACTTCATCACAATCCTTATCACTCCATAACAATCCTCATCACTCTGTAACAATCCTCATCACTTCATCACAATCCTAATCACTATCACAATCCTCATTATCCCATCACAATCCTTATCACCCCATCACAATCCTCATCACCCCATCACAATCCTCATCACCCCATCACAATCCTCATCACTTCATCACAACCCTCATCACTTCATCACAATCCTCATCACTCCATCACAATCCTCATCACTCCATCACAACCCTCATCACTCCATCACAACCCTCATCACTCAGTACAATCCTCATCACTCCATCACAACCCTCATTACTCCATCACAATCCTCATCACTCCATTACAATCCTCATCACTTCATCACAATCCTCATCACAATCCTCATCACTTCATCACAATCCTCACCACTTCATCACAATCCTTATCACTCCATAACAATCCTCATCACTCTATAACAATCCTTATCACTTCATCACAATCCTCATCACTTCATCACAATCCTCATCACTATCACAATCCTCATTATCCCATCACAATCCTCATAACCCATCACAATCCTCATCACTTCATCACAATCCTCACCACTCCATCACAATCCTCATCACTCCATTACAATCCTCATCACTCCATTACAATCCTCATCACTCCATCACAATCCTCATCACTTCATCACAATTCTCATCACTCCATCACAATCCTCATCACTCCATCACAATCCTCATCACTCCATCACAATCCTCATCACTCCATCACAATCCTCATCACTCCATTACAATCCTCATCACTTCATCACAATCCTCATCACTCCATCACAATCCTCATCACTCCATCACAATCCTCATCACTCCATCACAATCCTCATCACTCCATCACAATCCTCATCACTCCATTACAATCCTCATCACTCCATCACAATCCTCATCACTCCATTACAATCTTCATCTCTCCATCACAATCCTCATCACTCCATCACAATCCTTACCACCCCCATTTATATCAGAGTCCCCCTTACATTAGAGTTTCCATCAGAGCCCCCTGATCCAGGAGTGTAAAATGTATTGTGCTGTTTGCAGAAATATTCTTTCATGCAAATCCCACACCTGTAGGCCTTTACTATCCCTGTGGTCACCTCAAATCCTTTTTAACCTCTTGTCCACCAGTGCAGGAGGAGGAGTCATTTACTCAGTCTTCCCTCCCCCAGTGATCAGACTGTACATTGTAACTTTGTAGAAGGGGGAGGTGTCATTTCCTCAGTCTCCCCTCCCCCAGTGATCAGACTGTACATTGTAACTTTGTAGAAGGAGGAGGAGTCATTTCCTCAGTCTCCTCCCCCCCAGTGATCAGACTGTACATTGTAACTTTGTAGAAGGGGAGAAGTCATTTCCTCAGTCTCCCCTCCCTCAGTGATCAGACTGTACATTGTAACTTTGTAGAAGGGGGAGGAGTAATTTCCTCAGTCTCCTCCCCCAGTGATCAGACTGTACATTGTAACTTTGTAGAAGGAGGAGGAGTCATTTCTTCAGTCTCCTCCCCCCAGTGATCAGACTGTACATTGTAACTTTGTAGAAGGGGGAGGAGTCATTTCCTCAGTCTCCCCTCCCCCAGTGATCAGACTGTACATTGTAACTTTGTAGAAGGAGGAGGAGTCATTTCCTCAGTCTCCTCCCCCCCAGTGATCAGACTGTACATTGTAACTTTGTAGAAGGAGGAGGAGTTATTTCCTCAGTCTCCTCCCCCCAGTGATCAGACTGTACATTGTAACTTTGTAGAAGGAGGAGGAGTCATTTCCTCAGTCTCCTCCCCCCAGTGATCAGACTGTACATTGTAACTTTGTAGAAGGGGAGGAGTCATTTCCTCAGTCTCCTCCCTTAGTGATCAGACTGTACATTGTAACTTTGTAGAAGGGGGAGGAGTCATTTCTTCAGTCTCCTCCCCCAGTGATCAGACTGTACATTGTAACTTTGTAGAAGGAGGAGTCATTTCCTCAGTCTCCTCCCCCCAGTGATCAGACTGTACATTGTAACTTTGTAAAAGGAGGAGTCATTTCCTCAGTCTCCCCTCCCCCAGTGATCAGACTGCACAGTGTAACTTTGTAGAAGGAGGAAGAGTCATTTCCTCAGTCTCCCCTCCCCCAGTGATCAGACTGTACATTGTAACTTTGTAGCCAGTCACAAGATAAGGGGCAGCAGCAGGGGCTGATCTGTGGCACATATTTGTGAACTGCATAGGCACCAGTATATACATGATTGCGTCATCTCTGAGCTGGGATCTCAGTCAAGGAAATAGATGGCGGCCCTGGATGATGCCTGAACAAAGATGGCACTGTCCTTCTGGAGGGGAAATCAGATGAAGACATTGTCAGGGGGAGTCCTGTGATCTCTGTGGGGGGTAATAAATACCTGGAAGGGTCACACTGACACATTACTTGTAGTAATAATATATAAATAACGGAAGGTTCACTTATTTCCCCAAATAGCGTCGTTCCCGGCGTGTCCGGACACATTCTCAGCTCCGCCCTCCTCCCGGACTCGGGAGCATTAATCCCATTAATCCCAGTTCTATAAGTGATGTGTGGAGCCCATTGTTCCAGCACCTGGCCTTCCTATGGATGGCACGGCCGTACATATCGGGTGTCCCCGGGGCCCCCCGCTGATTGGCATCCGCTCAGAGACACACAACCCCGCCTCCTGCCCCGGCACAACAAACAATTTGTTCAACCGCAGCAAATACAACAACCGTCAGGGATAAATATCGATCTGTGATTGGTCGGCTGGGGAGGATCAGCAAACTCACATACAAGTGTCACTTACAGCAAACCTTCCTTTCCTGGCAGCGGGCTCAGAGTGCCAGCAGTGTCAGGTCACCATGCTAAGGACATTTATTAATCAACCCTTTTCATTATATATACCTTATTTCAGTCCCAGTGACATCATCACCGGGTCTCTGTACTTCTCTATGCAATGCAGGCAGATCACGGCTGGTGGGAGGAGCTTATTGAAAACATCACAGGCCCCTCCCTCAGTACTCCTCTCAGGAGCCCTCAGTCCCGGTACAAGCAGTGGGAGGAGTTATGCAAATAAGAAAATGCCTTAATGGGTGGGTGTCAGGAAACAGAATTTGCATGCAGACCAGCCTAGGTAATGGGCCTAGGGGTGGGCCTCGGAAAGTTAGGCTAGGGAGGAAAGAGCCAAATGATGCTGAGCGTCCTCCAGCCAGGAAATAGGGCGGGGCTCCGTCTGACTTGCTGTAGCTTCTAATGCACATTGTGAGAAGCTCACAGTGTGCGGTGAAATCAGAAGAGAGGAGCCGGAACAACCTGTACAAGACTGGAGGGGGGCCGGAGGGAGGAATTAACACGTAAACTGTAACAATGAACTCCTCTTATCTGTATTTACAGAGAGATAACAGCGAGCGGCGATCGGTTAGCAGCACACGATCCTCTCCAGACGCTCGGCTTGTATTACATCATTATATATTATCTTTTGTTTGCTGTAAATCACACCCAACGCTGCAGATCTTCCCGGAGGGAATGTAAGAGAATAAATAACGGCAAACAGGAAAGGAACTCGATTGTTCTGAACACTGAGATCCAAATCAAAGCAGATGGAGAGCCCAGACCGGGGAACCACAAGTACCAGCAATCTGTGGGATCTAGACTCCATAGAGCAGAGCATGCTGGGACATTACAGATCGATCGTACAGACACTGCTGTACTCCCAACATTACATTCCTCTACCAGGAGAAGAGATACAAATGGCACCTCCAAAGAGAGACAAACATGAAAGGAAAAGAAAGGAAAAGAAAAGGAAATGAGAAAAGAAAGGAAAAGAAAAGGAAAGGAAGAAGGAGAAAGGAATGGAGAAAAAAAGGAAAGGAAAAGAAAAAGGAACGAAAGGAAAAGGGAAAAAGGAAAGAAAAAAGGAAAGGAGAAAAGAGGAAAGGAATGTAAGAAGGAGAAATGAAGGATAGGAAAGGATAAAGAAAAGAAAAGGAAAGGAGAAAGCAGAAGAAAGGAAAGGGGAAAGGAAGAAGGAAGGGTGGAGAAAGGAAAAGAAAACAAAGGGATGGGGATGGAAAGGAAAGAAGAAAGTAAAGGACAGGAGAAAGGAAATGAGAAAGGAAAGGAGAAAAGAAAGGAAAGGAAAGAAAAAAGGAAAGGAGAAAAGAGGAAAGAAGGATAGGAAAGGATAAAGCAAAGGAAAGGAGAAAGCAAATGAAATGAAAGCAAAGGGAAGGAAAAAGGAAAAGAGAAAGCAAAGGAAAGGAGGAAAAAAAGGAAAGGAGCAAGGAAGGAAAGAGAAAGGAGAAAGGAAAGGAAAGGAAATGAGAAAGGAAAGGAAAGGGAAAGGAGAAAGGAAAGGAAAAAGGTAAGGAGAAAGGAAAGGTGAAAAGAAAGGAGAGGAAAGTGAAAGGAAAATGGGAAAAGAGGAAGGAAAGGGAAAAAGGAAAGGAAAGGAAAGGAAAGGAAAGGAAAGGAAAAAGGAAAGGAGAAAGAAAAGGAGAATGGAAAAGAGAAAGGAAAGGAGAAAGCAAAATAAAGGAAAGGGGAAAGGAAAGAAGAAGGAAGGATGGAGAAAGGAAAATAAGGGATGGGGAAAAAAAGGAAAGGAAAGAAGAAAGTAAAGGACAGGAAAAGGGAAAGGAGAAAGGAAAGGAGAAAAGAAGGGAAAGGAGAAAGGAAAGGAGAAAAGAAGGGAAAGGAGAAAGGAAAGGAGAAAAGAAAGGAAAGGAAAGGAAAGGAAAGGAAAGGAAAGGAAAGGAAAGGAAAAAGGAAAGGAGAAAAGAGGAAAGGAGAAAAGAGGAAAGGAAAGCAAGAAGGAGGAAAGAAGGATAGAAAATGAGAAAGCAAAGGAAAGGAGAAAGCAAAAGAAAGGAAAAATGAAAAGGAGAAAGCAAAGGAAAGGAGAAAAAAAGGGAAAGGAAAGGAGGAAAGGAATGAAAGGAAAAGAGGAAAGGAGAAAGCAAAAGAATGGAGGAAAAAGGGAAAAGAGAAAGGACGGAAAGGGAAAGGAGAAAGGAAAGAAAAAAGGAAAGGAAAAATGAAATGAGAAAGGAAAGCAAATGAGAAAGCAAAAGAAAAAGACAAAGGAAAGGAGAAAGGAAAGGAAAGGGGAAAAGAAAAAGCAAAGGAATGGAGAAAAAAAGGAAAAGAGAAAGAAAAGGAAAGTAGAAAGAAAAGGAGAAAGGAAAAGTGAAAGGAAAGGAAAGGAGAAAACAAAAGAAAGGAAAGGCAGAGGGAAGCGTGGAGAAAGGAAAAGAAAACAAAGGGATGGGGATGAAGAAGGAAAGGAAAGAAGAAAGTAAAGGACAGGAAAAAGGAAAGGAGAAAAGAAAGGAAAGGAAAAAAAGGAAAGGAGAAAAGAAAGGAAAGGAAAGAAAAGGAAAGGAAGAAGGAGGAAAGAAGAATATGAAATGAGAAAGCAAAGGAAAGAGAAAGCAAAGGAAAGGAAAAGGGAAAGGAGAAAGGATGGAAAGGAAAAGGTGAAAGGAAAGGAAAAAAGAAAGGAAAAATTAAAGGAAAAAGGAAAGGAGAAAGGAAAAGGGAAAGGAGAAAGGAAAAGGGAAAGGAGAAAGCAAAGGAAATGAAAGAGGAAAGGAAAGGATAAAGCAAAAGAAAGGAAAGGGATTGGAAAAAAATGAAAGGAAAGAAGAAAGCAAACGACAGGAAAAAAGAAAGGAGAAAGGAAAGAAAAAAAATAAGGGAAAGGTAAATAGGCAAGAAAAAGAAAGCAAAGGGATGGAAAAATAAGGAAAGGAAAGGAAAAGGAAGGAGGAGAAGGGTGTCAAAAAGTGAGGGGGAGAAGGAAAGACCAAAACAAGGAAAGGAATGAGAGATAAGAAGGAGAAGAAAGGAGAGAGGAAGGAAAAAATAGGGAAAGAAGGAAGGGAGTAATGGAAGTAGGGAAGGAGGAAGGGAGGGAGGGAAGAAGGGAAGAAGGGACAAGAAGAAAGAGGGAAAGGAAATGGGAAAAGGAAAGGTAAATATTTAAAAGCAATCCATGCTGGAAAGATTTTCAGGTTCTCGAGGGACTATTTGTGTCTTTTTGGTTGGATGTATCAAATCTCCAGGGATTTCGGCACATGTGACCCAGGAGGACTGGCACAGGGTAGACTGAAATAATGAGAGAATGGTGGCAATGAGTGACTTTGTTTTCAATTTGAATCGGAACTCGCCGTCCGTTTGGTTACAGCCAGATCTTGTTAAAGTGAAAAGGTAAAGTAGTCTACAGCAGTGGTCATCAACCCTGTCCTCAGGGCCCACTAACAGGCCAGGTTTTATGTATTACCTTGGGGGGGAGATGCACAGACTAGAATCCGGCAATCACTGAGCAGCAAATGAGATCACCTGTCATGTATTCCAGTTATCTTGCAATCCTGGCCTGTTAGTGGGCCCCAAGGACAGGGTTGATGACCACTGGTCTAAAGGCACAGCAGAGTGGCAGAGATTCCTTCCCACACAGGAAGCCCGTACTCCAGTAGAACATGACCTCCTTTCCAGTGACCACTGGTAACCTAGAGGAAACAAATGGGGGTCTTGTTTTTAGTGTCACAAGGACTATTGGGTGAGAACCGCTGGCCTTGGTGACATTGACACCCAAATAAGAAAGTGGCACACATTGTGTTATGAAATAGGAGAACTCTCCTGTTATGGACAGTGATGTGCCACTGGTCAATGAAACAGACCTGGTAAGTCTGGTGGTCCTTTGGACTACTTTTACCCATTTACTTATACCAACTGGACCTCTTAAATAACGGGGTGCCAAGGCGTGTGAGTTCTTCAGTATTTCAGGTTCAGGTCTAGTCAGTTAAACACAGGACTTTCCTGGCTAAACTAACAATTGGCAATTATTCTGGATATGAGCTTATGTTCATTCATTAGGTCATTCATTCATACATCCGCCAGCTTTGTTCCTTTAGTATTCTTTCTACTCTTTTTTTTTTTTTTTCTTCTACAGGCAATGCCCACCCATGATACAAGTAGCCAGACTGGCTACTAAGGAGCCAGAATGTAAATTCCCCGGCTATTAAAGGACGGAATGCGATATGCCTACAAGGCCTGCTAATGACTTTCCCTTGTGAAATGTAATGCTGACATTTACGCTTTTATTGGCATTTCTGTCAATGGCACTAATAAGCTCTTCTGTTAATGAAGAAGAATTAGTGGGTGAGTAACTGGCTGGGAATTCCTGGTTGCTGCAATGTGGTAACTAGGTGTTATATTGTTTCATTAAGCAATAAACAGCTTAGTGGCAATGACATGAATGGAGTGAGGATTGCCGTCCCTACGCCAAGCACGCCATCTATTACTTGCAATAAATGAAGCCACTTCCCAGCTAGACATCCAGGTTACTCATTATCCTACAATGAGTTCCAAGTTCCCTACGCCAAGCACGCCATCCTTTATTTCCAAGAACTGAAGCCACGTTCCAGCTAGACACCGAGGTTCTCATTATTCTACAATGTTCTCTAAGTTCCATACGCCAAGCACGCCATCCTTTATTTCCAAGAACTGAAGCCACGTTCCAGCTAGACACCGAGGTTCTCATTATTCTACAATGTTCTCTAAGTTCCCTACGCCAAGCAGGCTATCCTTTTTTTCCAAGAACTGAAGCCACTTTCCAGCTAGACATCAAGGTTTTCATTCTTCTACAACGTTCTCCAAGTTCCCTACACCAAAGACACCATCCTTTATTTCCAAGAACTGAGGCCACTTTCCAGCTAGACACCGAGGGTCTCATTATTCTACCACATTCTCCAAGTTCCCTACACCAAGCCCACCATCCTTTATTTCCAAGAAATGAAGCCACTTTTGACTAAACATGAGGTTCTTATTAGTCTACAAATTGTTACAAGTTCCCTACACCAAGCAGGCCAGCCTTTATGTCCAAGCAATAAGGCCACTTTCCAGCTAGACACAGAGGTTCTCATTATTCTACAAAGTGCTCCAAGTTCCCTAAACCAAGCAATCCATCCTTTATTTCCAAGAACTGAAACCACTTTCCAGCTAGGCACTGAGGTTCTCATTTGCTACAAAGTGTTCCAAGTTCCCTACACCAAGCATGCCATCCTTTATTCCAAGCAATGAGGCCACTTTCCAGCTAGGCACTGAGGTTCTCATGATTTTACAAAGTGCTCCAAGTTCTCTAAATCAAGCACACCATTCTTTATTTCCAAGAACTGAAGCCACTTTCAAGCTAGACACTGAGGTTCTCATTATTCTACAACGTTTTCCAAGTTCCCTACACCAAGCCCACCATCCTTTATTTCCAAGAAATGAAGCCACTTTCCAGCTAGACATAGAGGTTCTCTTTGGTCTAAAAAGTGCCCCAAGCTCCCTACACCAAGCATGCCATTTCCAAGATGGAAGCTACTTTCCAGCTAGATACTGAGGTTCTCATTGTTCTACAATGTTTTCCAAGTTCTTTACACCAAGCACGCCATCCTTTATTTTCAAGAAATGAAGTTACATTTCAGCTAGACACTGAAGTTCTCATTTTCTACAAAGTGTCCTAAGTTCCCCACACCAAGCACGCAATCCTTTATTTACAAGAAATAAAGCCACTTTTGATTAGACATGATGTTCTCGTTATTCTACAACATTTTCCAAGTTCCCTACACCAAGCAGGCCAGCCTTTATTTCCAAGAAATAAGGCCACTTTCCAGCTAGACACCGAGGTTCTCATTTTCTACAAAGTGTCCCAAGTTCCCCACACCAAGCACGCCATCCTTTATTTCCAAGAAATTAAGCTACCGGTACTTTCCAGCTAGACACAGAGGTTCTCATTATTCTACAAAAAGTGTTCTTAGCTCTTACAATGTCACAAAGCTTGGAAAGTCAATCTGAGCACACGATGAAAATGCAGTGCCTTGAAAAAGTATTCATACCCTTGAAATTTTCCACATTTTGTCATGTTACAGATGTAGCACCCTGATGGTTAGGCAGGGCTGCTACTAAATTTACCTGCCAAGTATAGTTGCCTTGGCCAATTGTTAGGGATCAATTGATCTCACCCTAATGCCGCGTACACACGATTGGATTTTCTGACAACAAATGTTCGATGGGAGTTAGTTGTTGGAAATTCCAACCGTTTGTAGGCTCCATCTGACATTTTCTGTTGGAATTTCCGACAAACAAAATTTGAGATCTGGATCTCAAATTTTCCAACAACAAAATCCATTGTCGGATGTACACAATTCCGATTGTATGTACACAATTCCGACGCACAAAGTTACACGCATGCTCAGAATCAAGCAGAAGAGCCGCACTGGCTATTGAACTTCATTTTTCTCGGCTGGTCGTACGTGTTGCACGTCACCGCGTTCTTGATGTTTGGAATTTCCGACAACATTTGTGTGACCGTGTGTATGCAAGAAAAGTTTGAGCCAACATCTGTCGTAAAAAAGACATAGATTTTGTTGTGGGCAAATCTGATCGTGTGTACGCAGCATTAGTTTGGAATTGCTGCACTTCTCTCTTCTGTCGCTGAGTGGCCGGGTAACTGGTGGCATTAGATAAGATAAGAGTGATGCAAGGACAGATTAGGAGTATATGGAGTGTCTCAGCCAATGGACGGGGGTTTTCTTGACCCCTTAGCCTGCTGGGAGAACCTATATATTTGGGTGGAGTCAGGTGATCGATGTTCTGTGCCACCTGGACAGCTGTCTGGGTGGATGTGTGTTGTACTGCCCGGGCTGCTAGGCCAGAGTTTGGGCCTATCCCGGGGACATCTGGCTGCTAGGCTATCTGAGGGCCTATCCAGAAGCAGGAGAGCAGCGCAGGGTTGGGATTGCGGCTTGCAGTCCAACCAGAAGTGACGGTTCTGCCGGCCAGAGAACCTGTCGTGGTCGGAGGTAGAGGGGAAGCTGTCACCACTAAGGGACCATCCACCTTATTACCAGGGACCACAGTGAGTAGCTGAAGCAAGTACCGGAGCAGTATTCTCACCAACCGGGGACGGTGGAGAATCAGGAAACTTCAGCAGGTGCCAAGCCAGGGACCCAACCAGTGGAGGTGACACTTCAGAAGTATCTAGAGTGCGGAGCCAGCCTAGCAGGGAAGGGGGGTTGACACTTGAGGAAGAAGTAAGAAGATAGCTCACGGGATTTAGTGGCAGTGGATCCGCAAGTCTAGTGAGAGAGACCGGGAGCTCAGTGGGCTACGATCTCCAAGTAGTGATTGTAGAAGAAGTAAAGGAGTTTGTTACAACTTGTTAGACACTGTTATAAGACTGTTGCCATAGGAGACAGCGTTCCTACACATGTGGTGTCTTGCTGGATGCCTTTCCCTGCATGGCTGTCTATCTATAGAAGTCTCGGAGTCTGCCAATTTACATTGCAACTACCTAAGGGTGTCCTGGCCCTAACCCTTTCTCCCACAGTTCTGTTTAAGAGACAATAAATCTCTTTGCATTCAAGAAGTGTCTGGCACCCATGAATCTATCCTGCACTACATTCAACATGCCTTGTAACCCACTCTACAAAGAAGGATGTCAGCTGTCCCCAACTCTTGAGGTTCTCATTAGACTAAAGGAGGCCTGGGACCTTACTACACAACCAAAAACATAAATGTATTTTATTGGGATTTTATGTGATAGACCAACACAAAGTGTCACATAATTGTGAAGTGGAAGGAAAATGATAAATGATACAAATAAATATGTGAAAAGTGTGGGGAGGGGCATTTGTATGGCGCCCCCCGGAGTCAATACTTTGTAGAACCCCCTTTCTCTACAAGTCTTTTTGGGGATGTCTCTACCGGCTTTGCACATCTAGAGAGGACATTTCTGCCCGTTCTTCTTTGTAAAATATCTCAAGCTCTGTCAGATTGGAGGAGAGCGTCTGTGAACAGCAATTTTCAAGTCTTGTCACAGATTCTCAATGTGATTTAGGTCTGGACTGTGACTGGGCCATTCTAACACATGAATATGCTTTGATGTAAACCATTCCATTGTAGCTCTGGCTGGATGTTTCGGGTCGTTGTCCTGCTGGAAGGTGAACCTCCGCCCCAGTCTCAAGTCTTTTGTAGACTCTAACAGGTTTTCTTCTAAGATTGTCCTGTATTTGTCTCCATCCATCTTCCCATCAACTCTGACCAGCTTCCCTGTCCCTGCTGAAGAAAAGCATCCCCACCACATGATGCTGCCACCACCATGTTTCACGGTGGGGATGGTGTGTTCAGGGGGATGGGCAGTGTTAGTTTTCCCCACACATAGCGTTTTACTTTTAGGCCATAAAGTTGAATTTTGGTCTCCTCTGACCAGATCACCTTCTTCCACATGTTTGCTGTGTCCTCCACATGGCTTCTCACAAACTACAAACAGGACTTCTTATGACTTTCTTTCACCAATGTCTTTCTTCTTGTCACTCTTCCATAAAGGGCAGATTTGTGGAAAAAAACGACTAATAGTTGTCCTGTGGACAGATTCTCCCACCTGAGCTGTGGATCTCTGCAGCTCCTCCAGAGTTACCATGGACCTCTTGGCTCTTCTCTGATGAATGTTCTCCTTGCCCGGCACGGTCAGTTTAGGTGGACGGCCATGTCTTGGTAGGTTTGTAGTTGTGCCATACTCTTTCCATTTTCCGATGATGGATTGAACAGAGCTCCGTGAGATGATCAAAGCTTGGGAGATTTTTTTATAACCTAACCCTGCGTTATACTTCTCCACAACTTTATCCCTGACCTGTCTGGTGTGTTCCTTGGCCTTCATGATGCTGTTTGTTCACTAAGGTTCTCTAACAAACCTCTGAGGGCTTCACAGAACAGCTGTATTTATACTGAGATTAAATTACACACAGGTGGACCCTATTTACTAATTAGGGGACTTCTGAAGACAATTGGTTCCACTAGATTTTAGTTTAATACAAATGTAGTCCCCCCCACACTTTTCACATATTTATTTGTATCATTTATCATTTTCCTTCCACTTCACAATTATATGCCACTTTGTGTTGGTCTATCAAATAAAATACATTTATGTTTTTGGTTGTAACATGACAAAATGTGGACAATTTCAAGGGGTATGAATACTTTTTCAAGGCACTGTACACATAAAGATAATACAAAAGTAAAATACGGCAAACATAGACAGCTGAAGCTATGCTCAACCCTGCACTAAGCTCTGATCACTCCCCTCCATGTAGGAGACCTAAAAAGGCCATCGTGTTCCACAGCATTTCAAGGAGAGCGGGCCGAAGCCCCAAAACAGTCCTATTGGTTCTAAAGCACAATCGATTAACTGGTTCCGTTCCTGAGGCTGTAGGCCTGGATAGGAGAACAGAGTTCTTGTCAACAGGGGGGGGGGGCGTATGACACCGTGGATACAGGGAGTTGGCACCCATATCTGGGGCCAATGGAACACGTTTGCCTAAACATAACAGTAGAACGGTAGAAGCACCGGGGAACCTTCCAGTCAGATGACTCACCACAAATGGCCACCACCACTCCTTTCCTCAACCGGCTTCCATGCATTTGTTTCCCCCAGGCAATGGCTGAAAGAAGTCGTAGTACAGTTCTGTTGTCATCCCTCACCCAGTAAGGCTTCACTGGTGTACCTGACTGCCTGCAGCCTTAAAGCAATTACACTCACTTCCATGGTGCCACTTACAAAGAACTTACTCAAAGGTGAACATTCTTGTTCTTATCTACTTCACTCAACATCATTGTTCAACAAGATCCTGGGACCCCTGGGGCCTAATGGTGACCTCCAGAGTTAGGGACAGCTGACATCCTTCTGTGTAGAGGGGGTTACGAGGCATGGTGGGTGTAATGCAAGATCGATTAATGGGCGCCAGACACTCTCTTGAACAGAACTGTGGGAGAGAGGTTTAGGGCCAGTACACCCTTTAGTAGTTGCAAAGTCAATTTGGCAGACTCCGAGACTTCTATAGGCAGAGAGCCATGCAGGGAAAGGCATCGAGCAAGACACCACTTCTGCATGAGCAGGATCCCTATCTCCTATGGCAACCGTCTTATAACAGTTTCTAACACAAGTTGTAACAAACTCCTTTACTTCTTCTACAATCTCCTCTTGTAGATCTTCACTCAACTGAGCTCCCGGTCTCTCTCACTAGACTTGCTGATCCAGTGCCACTGGATCCCCTGAGCTCTTACAATCCTCCCACTGAGTATCTTCCTCAAGTGTCACCCCCGCATCCATGCTGGGTTCCTAGCTTGGCACTCACAGATACTCCTCAAGCGTCACCCCACTGGCCTGTTCGGTCCCTGGCTTGGCTTGGCACTCAGTAATGCTCTCCAAGAGTCACCTCCGCTGGTTGGGTCCCTGGCTTGACATCTGCTGAAGTTTCCTGATTCTTCACCATCCCCGGTTGGTGAGAATGCTGCTCTGGTAATTGCTTCAGCTACTCACTGAGGTCCCTGGTAATAATAAGGTGGATGGTTCCTTAGTGGCGTGGAGGTGCAGAGGAGGCACTGGACCACAAAAGGGTTGGTGTGGCAAAGACCCTGAATTAGTAGAGGAGGCCCTGGACTAAGGGGGGGTGCAGAGGAGGCCCTGGACTGGGGGGTGCAGTCCCCTCTACCTCCGACCACGACAGGTTCCCCGGCCGGCAGAACCGTCACTTTTGGTTGGACTGCAACTCGCAGTTCATATGAAAATACTTCCCACTGGAGGGTGCCAGGATGGGGTTCTGTGTTATCTGTGTCCATAGCCAGCCTAGACTATGGTGGTGTGTGTGTGTAGGCCTAAAATCCCGACATGAGGTTTTCCTCTGGAGAGGTTCCTTCTCATCCTCACACCTCTGCATCTCCCTTCTTCTCTAATTAAGAAATAACTTCACTCCCACCAAAAAAAAAGGCAGCTTCTCCTGGAAGCCCAGTAAACCTTCCGATTGGTCAACAAAACAACCCATCACATTAAATGACCTATAATGAGGCTCCAGGGCAGGACAATGGAAAAGACAGTATAGCCCCCCTGGAACAGCAAGTGTGTTAATGGCAGGATCGTCAGGTGAAATAAAGAAAAATGTCTGCAAAAAAAAAAGAAAACGAATGTAACCACCATATAATTATTATTATTATTATTATACAGGATTTATAGAGCGCCAACAGTTTGCTCAGCACTTTACAAATTGAAGGCAGATGTTATAGTTACAATAGAATTTGGTACAAGAGGAATTAGAGGGCTCATCTAGACTGGTATGGGATATATTTTTGTTCTTGGGTTTAGATACATTTTAACGTTAGCGATTGTTGTATATTTTGGTTACACTAGGGGAGCGCCACTCAAAGCACCGATGATATGGCTCTGGTGGGCCCACTTCTAATCAGGGTGCAGGCATGAACAGGGCGAAAAACTAGGGGGGAGGGAGCAGGGGGGCACACACCCCAGGTGACCCATCTAGGGGGACGCCGCCAGGGGTTCCATCACCTCCACCCGCACTGGGAAGCGCTGCTCTAAGGGTGTCACTTCCGCCTGATCAAGTGTAATGGACAGTTGCTTAGTTTGCCAAATACCAGAAAACCAAATAGGAGGGAGACTTTCCACCAGCGCTATAGAAAAGCATTCCAGAGCGACGCTTCAGAATGGGAGAGCCTATGTGGAACTGGAAGTCATTTATTAGGACAAGAAGATGGGTTTGTGTGCAGAAGGTCCTGGACTAGGAAGTTGGGGTTGGTATGGCAAATGGTTGGGGGGCCTGGGGGGGGGGTGCAGAGAAGGCGCCCTGGACTGGGGGGCAGAGGGGGTCCTGGACTGAGAGGGGGTGTGGAGGAGGCCCTGGGCTGGGGGGGTACAGAGGTGGCCCTGGACTGGGGGGTGCAATAGAGGCTCTGGGCTGAGGTGGGGGGTGCAAAGAAGGCCCTGGACTGGGGGGGTTCAGAGGAGGCCCTGGACTGGGGGGTGCAGTGGGAACCTTGGGCTGATAGGGGGGAGTGGAGGAGACACTGGGCTGGGGGGTGCAGAGGAGGTACTAGAGTGGGGGGTGCAGAGGAGGTACTAGGGTGGGGGGTGCAGAGGAGGCCCTGGACTGGGGAGGTACAGAGGAGGCACTGGACCACAAAAGGGTTGGTGTGGCAAAGACCCTGAATTAGGAGAGGAAGCCCTGGACTAGGAGGGTAGTACACAAGAGGCCCTGGACTAGGGGGGGGTACACAAGAGGCCCTGGACTAAGAGGGGGTGCAGAGGAGGCCCTGGACTGGGGGGTGCAGAGGAGGCCCTGGGCTAAGGAGGGTAGGAGGCCCTGGACTGGGGAGGTGCAGAGGAGGCACTGGACCACAAAAGGGTTGGTGTGGCAAAGACCCTGAATTAGGAGAGGAAGCCCTGAACTAGGAGGGTAGTACACAGGAGGCCCTGAGCTAGGGGGGGTACACAAGAGGCCCTGGACTAAGAGGGGGTGCAGAGGAGGCCCTGGACTGGGGGGTGCAGAGGAGGTACTAGAGTGGGGGGGGTGCAGAGGAGGTACTAGGGTGGGGGGTGCAGAGGAGGCCCTGGGCTGAGGAGGTGCAGAGGAGGCACTGGACCACAAAAGGGTTGGTGTGGCAAAGACCCTGAATTAGGAGAGGAAGCCCTGGACTAGGAAGGTAGTACACAGGAGGCCCTGGACTAGGAGGGGGGTACACAAGAGGCCCTGGACTAAGGGGGGGTACAGAGGAGGCCCTGGACTGGGGGGTGCAGTGGGGGCCCTGGACTAGAAGGGGAGTACACAAGAGGCCCTGGACTTGAAAAGTGGTGTTGGTGTGTCAAAGGACCTGGATTCAGAGGGGATTCGGAAGGCAGGGTGCAGAGGAGGCTTTGAACTTGGGGGGGGGGGGGACTGTAGAGGAGGCCTTGTACTAGCGCGGGAGTGCAGAAGAAGCCCTGGACTGGAGGGGGGAGTGCAGAAGAGGCCCTTGACTAGGAAGTGGGGGTTGATGTGGCAAAGGCCCCTGGATTGGGAGGCACAAGGGAGATACTGGACTAGGTGAGGGGGTGCCTGGAGGTCCCAGATTAGGAAAGGAGGTGTCTGGAGGCCCTGGACTATGAGAGGGGGATAGTGGAAGCCCTCTGGACTAGGAAAAAGGGTGCCTGAAGGACCTGCCAGCTTCAGGAAGGAAGAGCCTGTATCTAAAGTCTGAGCTATGGGAGAGCCTGCCTGGGTCCTGGAGGGCGAGTTCACAACATAAATGGGGACATTTATCAAATGTCACAAGTAATGCCAGAGAGACGGGTCCTGTGATAGATTTATTGCTTGTTTGGTTGTACTTCTCCTGAGGATCACAGCGGTGCAGATTGTTTTGCACTCCTGTGACCCTCTGTGACAGGTTTTCAGCTGACAGCACACTATTGGCTGACCTCACAGTGCCGGTCCAGGCTGGGGAAAGATTGCAACCATATGGTCGGGATCCGCTCACATGCTGGGCACCCAGCTCAGCCTCGGTGAGGCTGCATTGATGGGTGCTGGTAGGCTGTATTTGATGGGCGCTGGTGAGGCTGCATAGGTGGGCACTGGAAGGCTGCATAGATGGGCACTGGAAGGCTGTATTTGATGGGCGCTGGTGAGGCTGCATAGGTGGGCACTGGAAGGCTGCATAGATGGGCACTGGTAGGCTGCATTGATGGGCGCTGCTAGGCTGCACTGATAGACGCTGGTAGGCTGTATTTGATGGGCGCTGGTGAGGCTGCATAGGTGGGCACTGGTAGGCTGCATTGATGGGCCCTGGTAGGCTGTATTTGATGGGCGCTGGTGAGGCTGCATAGGTGGGCACTGGAAGGCTGCATAGATGGGCACTGGTAGGCTGCATTGATGGGCCCTGGTAGGCTGTATTTGATGGGCGCTGGTGAGGCTGCATAGGTGGGCACTGGAAGGCTGCATTGATGGGCCCTGGTAGGCTGTATTTGATGGGCGCTGGTGAGGCTGCATAGGTGGGCACTGGAAGGCTGCATAGATGGGCACTGGTAGGCTGCATTGATGGGCCCTGGTAGGCTGTATTTGATGGGCGCTGGTGAGGCTGCATAGGTGGGCACTGGTAGGCTGCATTGATGGGCACTGGTAGGCTGTATTTGATGGGCGCTGGTGAGGCTGCATAGGTGGGCACTGGTAGGCTGCATAGATGGGCACTGGTAGGCTGCATTAAGGGGCACTGGTAGGCTGCATTGATGGACGCTGGTAGGCTGCATTGATGGGCGCTGGTAGGCTGCATTGATGGGCAATGGTAGGCTGCATTGATGGGCACTGGTAGGCTGCATTGATGGGCACTGGTAGGCTGCATTGATGAGCACTGGTAGGCTGCATTGATGAGCACTGGTGGGCTGTATTTGATGGGCGCTGGTGAGGCTGCATTAATGGGTGTTGCTAGGCTGCATTGATGGACGCTGGTAGGCTGCATTGATGGGCGCTGGTAGGCTGCATTGATGGGCAATGGTGGGCTGCATTGATGGGTGCTGGTAGGCTGCATTGATGGGCGCTGGTAGGCTGCATTGATGGGTGCTGGTAGGCTGCATTGATGAGCACTGGTAGGCTGCATTGATGGGCACTGGTAGGCTGCATTGATGAGCACTGGTAGGCTGCATTGATGAGCACTGCTGGGCTGTATTTGATGGGCGCTGGTGAGGCTGCATTAATGGGTGTTGCTAGGCTGCATTGATGGATGCTGGTAGGCTGCATTGATGGGCGCTGGTAGGCTGCATTGATGGGCAATGGTGGGCTGCATTGATGGGTGCTGGTAGGCTGCATTGATGGGCGCTGGTAGGCTGCATTGATGGGTGCTGGTAGGCTGCATTGATGGGCAATGGTAGGCTGCATTGATGGGCAATGGTAGGCTGCATTAATGGGTGCTGGTAGGCTGCATTGATGGGTGCTGGTAGGCTGCATTGATGGGCCCTGGTAGGCTGCATTGATGGACGCTGGTAGGCTGCATTGATGGGCGCTGGTAGGCTGCATTGATGGGCAATGGTGGGCTGCATTGATGGGCAATGGTAGGCTGCATTGATGGGCAATGGTAGGCTGCATTGATGGGTGCTGGTAGGCTGCATTGATGGGTGCTGGTAGGCTGCATTGATGGGTGCTGGTAGGCTGCATTGATGGGTGCTGGTAGGCTGCATTGATGGGCAATGGTAGGCTGCATTGATGGGCAATGGTAGGCTGCATTAATGGGCACTGGTGAGGCTGCATTGATGGGCCCTGGTAGGCTGTATTGATGGACGCTGGTAGGCTGCATTGATGGGCGCTGGTAGGCTGCATTTATGGGCAATGGTAGGCTGCATTGATGGGCAATGGTAGGCTGCATTAATGGGCACTGGTAGGCTGCATTGATGGGCAATGGTAGGCTGCATTGATGGGCAATGGTATGCTGCATAGATGGGCGCTGGTGAGGCTGCATTGATGGGTGCTGGTGAGGCTGCATTTATGGGCAATGGTAGGCTGCATTGATGGGCACTGGTAGGCTGCATTGATGGGCCCTGGTAGGCTGCATTGATGGGTGCTGGTAGGCTGCATTTATGGGCAATGGTAGGCTGCATTGATGGGCAATGGTGAGGCTGCATTGATGGGTGCTGGTAGGCTGCATTGATGGGCAATGGTATGCTGCATAGATGGGCACTGGTGAAGCTGCATAGATGGGCACTGGTGAGGCTGAATTGATGGGAGCTGGTGAGGCTGCATTATTGGGCCCTGGTAGGCTGCATTGATGGGTGCTGGTGAAGCTGCATTGATGGGTCCTGGTAGGCTGCATTTTATGGGCGCTTCATTAAAAAGGTGGTGTATACATGGGCAGGGCAAAAGGAGGTGGATTCAGGGGTGGAGCCAGGGGGAGGGGGGGCAGCAAAATGAGGTTTCGCCTAGGGTGTCAAAAGTCCTTGCACCAGCCCTGGACAGATACGGCCACAGACTGAACAGCAACGAAAGGCTACAAAGTGCCCCTCCAACGTCCCAATATACAACCCTCAGATTGTTACATTTTATTACAATGTTGTTTGTTTACCTCTGTAAGCTCCGCTTCACATTACTGCAACTTCTCATTGCAACTTGCTGCCACGTGCAACACAGAAAGTCGCATGACAACTCAAAGCACATTCGTTTACAATCGGTGCCATCTTAAGTGCTGCTGCGACTCAAGTTCCAGCCACAAAAAATAAATAAAAGTTCCCTCACAACTTTTCTGTGTCTTCCATGAAACATGACAGACAAATGGGCACAAAGATATAACTGCCCATCGCAGAGAAAAGCACAAAGAAGGGCGACGAATGTCAAACAAATCCAAAGAAAGTTCTCAGCTCCCCGACCCGCCGAATTCTCCTGTCACTCTACAAACAGCATTTCATTCACACAAATACACGAGAAATCCGCAGAGACTCTTCACTTGGAATGTTAAAAAATCACAAAAGTGGCAACAAAGTCGTTTCTTTGTGACTTTGGCTGCGACTTCAGAGGGTTTTGTAAGTTCATTAATACAGTGCCTTGAAAAAGTATTCATACCCCTTGAAATTTCCCACATTTTGTTACAACCAAAAACATAAATGTATTTTATTGGGATTTTATGTGATAGACCAACACAAAGTGTCACATAATTGTGAAGTGGAAGGAAAATGATAAATGATACAAATAAATATGTGAAAAGTGTGGGGGGAGGGGCATTTGTATTTAGCCCCCTTTACTCTGATACCCCTAACTAAAATCTAGAGGAACCAATTGCCTTCAGAAGTCACCTAATTAGTAAATAGAGTCCACCTGTGTGTCATTTAATCTCAGTATAAATACAGCTGTTCTGTGAAGCCCTCAGAGGTTTGTTAGAGAACCTTAGTGAACAAACAGCATCATGAAGGCCAAGGAACACACCAGACGGGTCAGGGATAAAGTTGTGGAGAAGTATAAAGCAGGGTTAGGTTATAAAAACATCTCCCAAGCTTTGACCATCTCACGGAGCTCTGTTCAATCCATCATCGGAAAATGGAAAGAGTATGGCACAACTGCAAACCTACCAAGACATGGCCGTCCACCTAAACTGACCGGCCGGGCAAGGAGAGCATTCATCAGAGAAGAGCCAAGAGGTCCATGGTAACTCTGGAGGAGCTGCAGAGATCCACAGCTCAGGTGGGAGAATCTGTCCACAGGACAACTATTAGTCGTGTTCTCCACAAATCTGCCCTTTATGGAAGAGTGACAAGAAGAAAGACATTGGTGAAAGAAAGTCATAAGAAGTCCTGTTTGTAGTTTGTGAGAAGCCATGTGGAGGACACAGCAAACATGTGGAAGAAGGTGATCTGGTCACATGAGACCAAAATTCAACTTTATGGCCTAAAAGTAAAACGCTATGTGTGGGGAAAACTAACACTGCACATCACCCTGAACACACCATCCCCACCGTGAAACATGGTGGTGGCAGCATCATGTGGTGGGGATGGTTTTCTTCAGCAGGGACAGGGAAGCTGGTCAGAGTTGATGGGAAGATGGATGGAGACAAATACAGGACAATCTTAGAAGAAAACCTGTTAGAGTCTACAAAAGACTTGAGACTGGGGGGAGGTTCACCTTCCAGCAGGACAACGACCCGAAACATCCAGCCAGAGCTACAATGGAATGGTTTAGATCAAAGCATATTCATGTGTTAGAATGGCCCAGTCACAGTCCAGACCTAAATCACATTGAGAATCTGTGGCAAGACTTGAAAATTGCTGTTCACAGACGCTCTCCATCCAATCTGACAGAACTTGAGATATTTTACAAAGAAGAATGGGCAGAAATGTCCTCTCTAGATGTGCAAAGCTGGTAGAGACATCCCCAAAAAGACTTGTAGAGAAAGGGGGTTCTACAAAGTATTGACTCCGGGGGGCGCCATACAAATGCCCCTCCCCCCCCCACACTTTTCACATATTTATTTGTATCATTTATCATTTTCCTTCCACTTCACAATTATGTGACACTTTGTGTTGGTCCATCACATAAAATCCCAATAAAATACATTTATGTTTTTGGTTGTAACAAAATGTGGGAGAATTTCAAGGGGTATGAATACTTTTTCCAGGCACTGTATATGCCACGCTCTGTATTGTTATGATTTGCCAAAGACAAGGATGCAAAACATCGAAGTCGCCTGAAAGTTGCATTGAAGTCGCATTTCAAGTCACAATGCAAAGTGGCACTGGAAGTCACATGACTTTGGGGTGGCAGCGGTGTGAACCGAGCTTAGCACAGACGCAAACACAAAGAAGAAATGGGGTGCCACGGAGATGAACCAATGAGATTGCTGCCTTCAGATCCTGACTTCTGTAACAGAAACACACAGCTTGCTATGGCAGTCAGACCAGCCTTTCTCCAGCACATCCCAACCCTGAAGAAGGGTTCCCATACCCAGAAACGTGGCGGCTTTCAACTGATGATAAAAGAAAATTATTGGCACCCAACAACCTCATCAGTTCGTCTTTGTGGTGCTCCTTGTCTCCTTCACCCGAGGTCCCTCAGTGTGGGGGGGGGTACACCCTGTCCCTCAGCGTGGGGGGGGGACACCCTGTCCCTCAGTGTGGGGGGGGGACACCCTGTCCCTCAGTGTGGGGGGGGGGGACACCCTGTCCCTCAGTGTGGGGGGGACACCCTGTCCCTCAGTGTGGGGGGGACACCCTGTCCCTCAGTGTGGGGGGGGGACATCCTGTCCCTCAGTGTGGGGGGGGGACCCTGTCCCTCAGTGTGGGGGGGGGACATCCTGTCCCTCAGTGTGGGGGGGACACCCTGTCCCTCAGTGTAGGGGGGACACCCTGTCCCTCAGTGTGGGGGGGGACACCCTGTCCCTCAGTGTGGGGGGGACACCCTGTCCCTCAGTGTGTGGGGGGACCCTGTCCCTCAGTGTGGGGGGACCCTGTCCCTCAGTGTGTGGGGGGACCCTGTCCCTCAGTGTGGGGGGACCCTGTCCCTCAGTGTGGGGGGGGGGACACCCTGTCCCTCAGTGTGTGGGGGGACCCTGTCCCTCAGTGTGTGGGGGGACCCTGTCCCTCAGTGTGGGGGGACCCTGTCCCTCAGTGTGGGGGGGGGACATCCTGTCCCTCAGTGTGGGGGGGGGACCCTGTTCCTCAGTGTGGGGGGGGACACCCTGTCCCTCAGTGTGGGGGGGACACCCTGTCCCTCAGTGTGGGGGGGGGGACCCTGTTCCTCAGTGTGGGGGGGGGGGACACCCTGTCCCTCAGTGTGGGGGGGACACCCTGTCCCTCAGTGTGGGGGGGACACCCTGTCCCTCAGTGTGGGGGGGGGACATCCTGTCCCTCAGTGTGGGGGGGGGACCCTGTCCCTCAGTGTGGGGGGGGGACATCCTGTCCCTCAGTGTGGGGGGGACACCCTGTCCCTCAGTGTAGGGGGGACACCCTGTCCCTCAGTGTGGGGGGGGACACCCTGTCCCTCAGTGTGGGGGGGACACCCTGTCCCTCAGTGTGTGGGGGGACCCTGTCCCTCAGTGTGGGGGGACCCTGTCCCTCAGTGTGTGGGGGGACCCTGTCCCTCAGTGTGGGGGGACCCTGTCCCTCAGTGTGGGGGGGGGGGACACCCTGTCCCTCAGTGTGTGGGGGGACCCTGTCCCTCAGTGTGTGGGGGGACCCTGTCCCTCAGTGTGGGGGGACCCTGTCCCTCAGTGTGGGGGGGGGACATCCTGTCCCTCAGTGTGGGGGGGGGACCCTGTTCCTCAGTGTGGGGGGGGACACCCTGTCCCTCAGTGTGGGGGGGACACCCTGTCCCTCAGTGTGGGGGGGACCCTGTCCCTCAGTGTGGGGGGGGGGACACCCTGTCCCTCAGTGTGGGGGGGGACCCTGTCCCTCAGTGTGGGGGGGACCCTGTCCCTCAGTGTGGGGGGGGGACACCCTGTCCCTCAGTGTGGGGGGGACCCTGTCCCTCAGTGTGGGGGGGACACCCTGTCCCTCAGTGTGGGGGGGACACCCTGTCCCTCTGTGTGGGGGGGACACCCTGTCCCTCAGTGTGGGGGGACATCCTGTCCCTCAGTGTGGGGGGACCCTGTCCCTCAGTGTGTGGGGGGACCCTGTCCCTCAGTGTGGGGGGACCCTGTCCCTCAGTGTGGGGGGGGGGGACACCCTGTCCCTCAGTGTGTGGGGGGACCCTGTCCCTCAGTGTGTGGGGGGACCCTGTCCCTCAGTGTGGGGGGACCCTGTCCCTCAGTGTGGGGGGGGGACATCCTGTCCCTCAGTGTGGGGGGGGGACCCTGTTCCTCAGTGTGGGGGGGGACACCCTGTCCCTCAGTGTGGGGGGGACACCCTGTCCCTCAGTGTGGGGGGGACCCTGTCCCTCAGTGTGGGGGGGGGGACACCCTGTCCCTCAGTGTGGGGGGGGACCCTGTCCCTCAGTGTGGGGGGGACCCTGTCCCTCAGTGTGGGGGGGGGACACCCTGTCCCTCAGTGTGGGGGGGACCCTGTCCCTCAGTGTGGGGGGGACACCCTGTCCCTCAGTGTGGGGGGGACACCCTGTCCCTCTGTGTGGGGGGGACACCCTGTCCCTCAGTGTGGGGGGACATCCTGTCCCTCAGTGTGGGGGGACACCCTGTCCCTCAGTGTGGGGGGGACCCTGTCCCTCAGTGTGGGGGGGACACCCTGTCCCTCAGTGTGGGGGGGACACCCTGTCCCTCTGTGTGGGGGGGACACCCTGTCCCTCAGTGTGGGGGGACATCCTGTCCCTCAGTGTGGGGGGACACCCTGTCCCTCAGTGTGGGGGGGCACCCTGTCCCTCAGTGTGGGGGGGGGCAGCTTGCTTTATGAACAGACTGGCTGCTATACCACTAAACCTACAGATCCCACATCATCAGGACCCAAGACATTCCATCCATTCAGTGCCACCAAAAAATAAAAAATCCATTCATACAAGCACTAAATACAATGGAACGTTTCTCAATACGAGCTATTTTTTATAACAAATCCTGACTCGCTTTGCAAGCGTTGTCTCACAAGACAAGCGGGATTTAAGCCACTGGGGTAGGGTGACCAGACGTCCCCGATTTCCGGGGACAGTCCCCGGACTGACCATACAGTCCCCGGAGGAAGTTTGTCCCCGTTTTTGTCCCCGCTTTGCAGGGCTGGGGAAGTCTGGTCACTGACAGTTTGAGAGAACAGACTGCTTTCTCCCGTCCATAGGACAGGAGAATCAGTCTGCATATTAGGGGCCGGTGGCTGCAGCTGAGCGGAGTGTCTCTGACACTTGTCTCACATACAGCTCAACGAGTTCACCCCCCCTCCCAGCAACTGACAGGAGGTGAGCGATGCATACAGCTCCTCCTCCTGTCCCTGTGTCTGCCCGGTTCCCCGCCCACTCTCCTATCCCGACATACAGCTGTGTGCAGGAGAGAGAGGGGAGATGTGCGCGGGAGATATGAAGAAAACCAGCTACACATTCCAAGCTGTGTGAAGTATGCAGAGCCACCAACATCCAGCCTCGTCCCCCCAATGAGTGAGCTCTGCATTTACACTTTGATCAGTGAACTGTCCCTATCTCCCTCCCTTCTCTCCTCTATCTCCCTCCCCCCTTCCAATTTCCATTTAGCACTTTTATGCAGCAAATACTTAGCTTTTTTTTTTTTTTTTTTTTGTGTGATGTGAAACATTGTGGAATGAATACAACTATCCTTGATCACGCTCCATAGACTTTTGAAGGACTCACACTTGTCTTCAGGATCATCCATGTTAGCATTTAAAAGTGTACACGGTCTTCCTTTGTAATATATATGGTTTAGATTGTTCAGTTTTTGATCAATCATTACACAAGCGCTGCCATTAGCTCTTTAAGCTTTTCATTTATGATTTCGCAGTGTTTTTTCTAGTTTTAGAGGCACTATTTGAGGCGGCTGCTGCTGCCATTAATTTTTGGCTGTTGTTATTTACTCTGCTTACTATATTCACTTCCCCTGAGCGCTCGTTTTTAGATGTGACATTGGGCCTTGTCAGATTTAGCTTTGAAAAAAAATATATATGATCCAATTCCCCCATCTACACATTCTAAGTGGATGGGGGAATCCAGTGGCCAAACAACCAGGGTTGCGGTTCTGCCCCTGTAATAGACAGCGCTGGTCTCTAGTCTCTTTCTCCATGGCAGCACATTAGGACCCAATGCTGGTTACTTTATGGGGCTGATGGGCACATGTGCAGGAGCACGAGTACAATTGGTTGTAAACAGCTGAGCCTTCCACGGTCGCTTAGCCCGCGTAGCACTGCCTAGCCATCTCTGACATGCTGATCGAGATGCGATCCAAGTGATGCTCCCAGTCAGATCTAATATTAAATAAAATAGTAATTTAATTGATCAGAGCCCCAACTTTACTGGCATGGAGCCCACGTATCTGCTAAACATTTTTTTGATATATACAGTATGATTGTACTTTTGATTCCTATAAATACTGTGTTTATTGGATCCGACTGGGAGCGTCACCTGGATCACATCTCAATCGGCATGATAATAGTACTGCTTCGAGGTGACCGACGTGGGACTCAGCTGTCTACAACCAATAGTGCCAGCCCTTCAGACCCATTATGTAACCAGACTTCCACTGCTGCCATGGAGAAAGAGAAGTCAGAGCAGCGCTATCAAAAGCAGGTGCTCTAATGGCAGCAGATCACCAGGGCCTGATCACAAGTGTGACCTTTGCAACCCTGGTAATTGTGCCACTGCGTTGGACCCTTGTATGGAGTTCCCTGGTGTGCTGGTGACATATATATTGCTTTCTGTCACTGTAGGGTGGGTCCAAGATGTAGGAAGGGAGCCCACTGCAGAACACATGAAAAGGCACTGCTGCGGGCCATAATAAAAGGGCCCCGCAACAGGAGTAAAGAGCCCCAGGATCAGTGGGAAGGGCCATGGGACCAGAAAAAAGGGCCCCGGGACCAAATAAATTAGGGGGGTCCACTAAGGATTTTTTGCACCAGGGCCCTAAAGGTTCTAGTTACACCTCTGGATAACCTTACTCTATATTTAGGTTAAGTCCCACTGGGCCCATTGGGGCTTGGGCTGTCTTGGATGGTGAGGGGGGGGGGGGTTTCGAGCGCTGCTGGATTATACAGAGTGGGGATCTCCCACTTACTCAACTGTCAGAGGAAGTCCCGCCTCCTGGACTGCCTCCTATGATAGGCAGCACATTGGTGATACCTTTTAAAGAAGGCAGGACATCCTCTGAGAACAGCAGCCACACGGGGTAAACAGGAAATCCCCGCTCTGTATAATTCATCTCTTCTCCTCTAGGTGAGGCTGCATTTATGGGCACTAAATAGGCTGCATTTATGGGCACTGAACAGGCTGAGCTGATGGCTGCTGAGCTGCTGTGCACTGAACAGGCTAAGCTGCTGTGCACTGAACAGGCTGAGCTAATGGGCACTGAGCAGGCTGCATTGATGGGCAATGATCTGGCTGAGCTAATGGGCACTGAACAGGCTGAGCTGATGGGCACTGGAAAGGCTGGGCTGATGGGCACTGAACAGGCTGCATTGATGGGCAATGATCTGGCTGAGCTAATGGGCACTGAACAGGCTGCATTGATGGGCAATGAACAGGCTGCATTGATGGGCACTGATCAGACTGAGCTAATGGGCACTGAACAGGCTGAGTTGATGGGCACTAAACAGGCTGAGTTGATGGGCACTGAACAGGCTGAGTTGATGGGCACTGAACAGGCTGAGTTGATGGGCACTGAACAGGCTGAGGTGATGGGCACTGGTGAGGTTACATTGATTGGCACTGGTGAGGCTGCATTGATTGGCACTGGTGAGGCTGCATTGAATGGCACTGGTGAGGCTGCATTGATTGGCACTGGTGAGGCTGCATTGATTAGGTTTGGTGAGGCTGCATTGATTGGCATTGGTGAGGCTGCATTGGTTGGCACTAGCGAGGCTGTATTGATAAGCACTGGTGGGGCTGCATTGATGGGCACTGATGAGGCCGCGCTGATAAGCACTGGTGAGTATAATACACTCTTCAAATGTTCTTTAAAATGCATGGTTTTCCCTTTTATGAACAAGAAAATAATGACGTTATGCGGTTGGGCTGGCATAATAATGCTATGGGGCTGGTATGAAATGATTTCCAGAAATAATTGTATATATCATACAATCATTACATAAACACATACCACATACACTGCATATATAATATGAGGAAAATATGCTTATAAAATAGTTTACTATTTGCCAATAAAAAAAAAAAATGTCCCCGGATTTTATTTTAAAAATCTGGTCACCTTACACTGGGGGGGTGCAGTACCCCATTTGGTCAGAGGTGCGGGGGCGCTAGTGACGCTCAGAGACACTTGGGACACTATTCCTCCCACTGACACCAATGATGGGACACTATTCCTCCCACTGACACCAATGATGGGGCACTATTCCCCCCACTGACACCAATGATGGGGCACTATTCCTCCCACTGACACCAATGATGGGACACTATTCCTCCCACTGACACCAATGATGGGGCACTATTGATCTTTTATTAAAAGAATCAAGCAACCAATTTTATACAAAAGTAAAAAACAAAACCATAGTACAAAACTTCAACAGAAATCCAAGGAATACACATCCATGTTCAGAATATATACAATATATACATAATCCGTTACCAAAACTATTTACATAAAGCAGCAGAGAGGGCCTAAGAGGCACAACCCATCACCTATGTACGCAGCCATTTATCAAAAATTAATCCAAAAAATAATAATCTAGGGTGATAAGAGACAGACAGCCACACCCGGGAAAGAGACTCCTGGCAGTCAGGGAGGCTTGAAACCCCTCCACGCCTTCAACCAAGCCCCCTGACTCCGCTTGTCTCTCTCAAGTACCCGAATCTTCTCCACCTCATGCAGAATGTCATACACCACCACCTGAACAGGAAGGATTTTACGCCGAATGCTGACCTGACACCGTGCGTTCCAAGTGAAATAACGGACTACTAGGCTAACTAGAAAAAGTGTATCTAAACAAAAAACCCCACCAGTATTGAATGCTCCATACACCCACTCAGCATAACCCAGCCTGGAGAGGAAAGGGACACCGAGGGCCCGCCCCACCTGTTTGTACACCTCTATGTTAAAGGGACAATGAAGCAGAAAATGGTCCATAGTCTCCTCCTCACCTGCACACTCCTCCCGAGGACAGCTACGATCCACCCCACTGCGGAATTTCAAATTGCCCCTAACATAGAGCCTCCCATGGAAGCACATCCAGGCCAGATCCCTGAATTTAGGAGGTACTCTGTCCAAATTAATAAGTCTTAACCCTGCCCTCAAAACTGGGCCTGGGCAATCCCTTAAGGCCAGTGGGTCATGAAAGACTTCGCTCAAGACTCGACTCATAAGGACTTTCCTCGGAACCGATCTGAGATCTTCAGCCGACAATCGCCACTGCCGTAATAACTTCAGGCACGGAGCGACATAGGCTGGTAGCTGACCACGATGACCCCTGAGATTCTTCACTTGGCCACCTTCTTCCCAAAGTCGCAGAAAAGGCCTAAACCAAGATCTAAAAATGCCTGCCCATCCAGGAGGTTCCACTGCAAGCATATTACCAATATTAAACTTGAGAAAAAGCAGTGAAAAGAAAAGAACTGGGTTGACCATACCTAAGCCACCCTCCCTCCTGGATAGATAGGTGACATTCCTCTTGATGGGGTTCAGTCTGTTCCCCCACAACATCTGGAAGAACACACTACTGACCCTAGCATAGAGAGACACTGGCAAGATGCAGACAAAGCTGACATACAAAAAGATCGGAATCAGGTAAGTCTTAATCAGATCAACCCTTTCCCTCATAGATAACTTCCATTTCTTCCAGCTGACCACCTTAGTATTGGCAATTTCCAGTCTGCCTTCCCAGTTTTTGAGGCCATAATCGCCGGGTCCAAATTCAATGCCTAGAATCTTAATTCTTTCCTGGGGCACTGGAAAGGTGTCCGGGAGATCAAAACCCTCACCTTCCTTTCCCATCCAGAAGACTTCACTCTTTTCCTGATTGATCTTGGAGCCTGATGCTTCAGAATACCGTGATGTCAGAGAGACCACCTCCTCTGCTTCATCCGCCCCGGTGACAATCACTGACACATCGTCCGCATAGGCAACAACCCTCAAAGGCGGCTCACCCGGGAGACCCACTGGTACCCCACACAACATGCCGCTCTCCAGCCTCCTGATGAAAGGGTCGATTGCAAACACATAGAGCAGGGGACTCAGGGGACAACCCTGGCGCACCCCGGAGCCAACCTCAAAGGACTGCCCAACCCAACCATTAACAAGAGGAAAGCTTTCTGCCCCCTTATACAAGACTTTTAACCAATCGACAAAACCACCCGGCAGACCGTACTTACTAAGGAGCAACCACAGGTACTCATGGTTGACACGATCAAAAGCCTTTGCCTGATCTAATGTCAGCAAATACTTTCCCCAGCCTGCAGCCCTGCACCGCTCCAAGGCCTCCCGGACAGCTAAAACCGCTGTGAAGGTGCACCTACCCTGGACTGAACAGTGCTGATGGCGAGAAAGCAAAGACTCTGCTACTGACGATAGGCGCCAGAAAAATATCTTTGCCAGTATCTTTCTATCGACATTAAGAAGGCTGATGGGGCGCCAATTCTCAATCATCGAAGGATCTTTACCCTTTGAAAGAAGAATCACAGCCGAGTGCCTCATGGAAGGGGGAAGTACCCCCTCAGCAAGGCAACTGTTAAAAACCTCTACCAAATGTGGGGCCAGAATAGACTTAAAGGCTTTGTAAAACTCAGCCGTCAAGCCATCCGGTCCAGGTGACTTTTTGATGGCAAGTTGTTCAATTGCCCTCATCACCTCTTCAACTGTGATCTCCTCTGTCAAATTCATCAATGGGACATCTTCATCATTTAGACCTGGAGTAGAGTCCAAAAAGCCTTCCATCTTGTCACGGTCAAGCTCTTTCCTCCCAAGAAGGTCAGCATAAAAGGACCTCACGACCTCCAGAATCCCTGACCTGGACTTTGTCAAGGAACCTGTACTGTCTTTAAGGCCAACGACCGTTTTAACAGCTACACCTTGTTTGCAGTTCTGGTAAGGGTCAGGCGAGTGGTACTTCCCATAGTCCCTCTCCAGAACCAAAGAGGCATGCCGGTCATATTGACACTTCCTGAGAAGGAGTTTCACTTCGGAGATTTCCCCAGGATCTCCACCTCTCGAGACAAGAATATCCAGCTTCCTCCGTAAACGTTGGTAGGTCATGTATTTATTAAACTGTTTTCTATTGGCTAGGCCCCTGAAGAATCCAGCGATCCTCTTTTTGGTCAGCTCCCACCACTCAGCCTTGCTGCTACAAAAGTCCAGGATGGTCACCTGTGCCTGAAAGAATTCCTCAAAGGATTGTCTAACATGTTCTTCCTTGAGTAGAGTCGAATTCAATCTCCAGATGCCCTTACCCCTCTGAGGGGCGTCTGAAGCATTCAGGACCACAGATAGCATACAGTGATCAGAGAACTCTACTGCCTGCACCACTGGGGGTGAGAAAGCAGAGGTCTCCTTCAAAAAAAACCTATCTATTCTACTCTGACTATTACCTCGGTGAAAGGTGAACCCAGTGTCATCCGGGAGGTGCTTAATGTGCACATCCACAAGACCAGCATCCCTAACCATACTATTTAAAAAAACGCTATCATATCCCAGCCTGTCCTTGAAGTCCTTCCTGTCCTTGGGCCTAGTTACTGTATTAAAGTCACCTCCAAAGACCACTTGCCGGGATGTAAAAAGAAATGGCTTGATCCTTGTAAAAAGGCATTTCCTGTCCCACTTTGTGTGCGGCCCATAGACATTAATTAGGCGCAGGTCCTGCCCTCCCACAAGGACGTCTAAGACCATACATCTCCCAATCTCCACCTCAATAACCCGCCGGATAGTTACCATGCCGGTTTTAAACAACACCGCCACACCGCCGTAAGGCTCGGCCGCAAGAGACCAGTAAGATGGACCATACCTCCACTCTCTCTTGGCCATATGAATATCTGCCAAGGAGGTGAGCCTAGTCTCTTGCAAAAATAAAATTTCAGCATCTAATTGGCTGAACAAAAAGAAGGCCATAGAACGAGCTCTTACTGACTTAATGCTGGCGACATTTATTGTCACCACTTTTAACGGAGGGGGAACCGCCATTTGGGTTATTGGGTGGATTGCTTCTTAGCTCCCCTCTGCTGCTCATCACCAGAAGCCTCTCTTTTTCTTGAGGCCGCCTCAAACTCCATCTCAGAATCAGAACTTTGCTCCGAAGAAGCTCCAGATGAGGAAATCTCCCACTTAGAGGACCTATAACGGTTGGAGACAGGCACTGGAGCCTGTTCCGTCCTCACCACCTGCTTCTTCCGCTTCCCAACCTTCCTTCTCTCCTCCAGGTACTGCAGGTCAGCTTCAGAGATGCCCTTATCTCCTGTTTTTTTCTTTGAAGTCTTTACAGAAGACTCCTTTAGAGAGGCAGAAGCGACCTTTTTAAAACCCACTACCACTCCTGGTGGGGGGGTTACTCCCTTTGAATCTGACTTAGGAGGGGTAGACTCCTGGGGGGTAACTGACTCGGGGGGCACAGACTTGGAAGGTTCTGACACAAGAGGAGGGGATACAGTAGGCTGGGGGGACACAGAGACAGATACAGAAGGAATACTTACAGACACAGGAGGGGTGGCCACGGGAACTGGAGAGGGATCCTGAGCAGGACCAGGGGAGTCAGTCACCGCAGAGGAGGATGGTACACCAGGGGCATCACCCTCCATCCCGTCCAGCCTTGACAAGTCATCTAGTACCTCCTTCTCCATATTGTGCCAGGCTTCAGGACATCTGCTGTAGGGGTGGCCAAGGCGCAGGCACAGGTTGCACCTGATCATCTCGGTGCAGTCCTTGGCCATATGACCCTGACCCCGACACACTGAACATATCAAGGCTGAACAGGAAGAGCTCAAATGCCCCTTTTCTCCACAGCGGTGACACAGCTTCGGCTGACCAGGGTAGAAAATAGTCATCCTATCCCTCCCTATAAAAGCTGAGGAGGGCAGGTGACGGACAACATTCCCATCCCTGGCCAACCTGACTGTAACCGACCAACCCCCAGTCCAGATGTTACGTTCATCAAGGATTTTGCTGGGCTTAGTCAAAACCTCACCATAGTTCCTCAACCATACCTCTAGGTCTCGAGCAGGAACACTCTCATTGGTGAGTATGATGGTTATCTTTTTCACCGTTGACCTTTGCGAAACCGCAACTGGGGCCAGACCTTCCCATTCAGGTCTTGACCTGCACCGAGCCTCATATCGCTCCCAGAACAGGTCAAGACCCTCTGGCCTGGTGAAACTAATGGTATAATCCCGTGTCCCAGCTACATGTATAAAGGCATACAGGTCATTTGCCCCAAAACCCATCTCCAAAATCAAATCCACCACTGCACGCCGTGCTGGAGGGATCGCACCACCTTCCCATTTGAGAATTACCACATTTCTTCTCGGACCCCCAGCAGAAGCCAGAGACCCAAGACTAGATCCCGGGGTGCCCAAAGTGGTAGGCTGCAGGGGGAAACCCTGCTTGGGGGCGGAGCCACCAGGAGCAGAGCGTACCACCTGAGCAAACGTGGGTTTATCAGGGCCAAGGCCCCACACTGAAGTCACAGTAGTCTGTACAATTATTATTATTTGCTTGGACTGAGCTGGGACGATTGTCCATCACACTTGTACAATTGCTATCAGTCACACACACGTTCAATTTCCCATCAGGAATAGTCACAATTGCTGCAATACCAGCTGTGTCCTGATGCTGCACTGTAGAGTCTCCAGCAGCTGTGGGGCAAACAGCTTTAGACTCAGCCAAAGGAGAGTTAATAGGCTCTGCTGACACCGGTAGTTCCTTTTCAGAAATGTCATTTTTTAAATGCAGCTCTTGCTGCGCTGCAGCATTAGCAGGTACAACATTGCTACACATAGCATTAGAAACTTGAGTGTCACTGGGCACACTTTCAACATTGCTCATGGTGTTAGATGGTACAAAAACAGATTCATCCCCTGCTTGGGGCTTGACATTATCAGGCACATTATCAGTTATATCCTCATCACCAAACGCCAGCTGATCCCCCCGCACAGGAGACTCCATTACCTGGATGGCCCTGAGCATGCCTCCTGAGTCCTGGGAAGGCATGGGGCTGCTTACCTCTACCTGAGGGGGCAGGGGGTCAGAACTGGGGGTCTCCTCCTCCACCTCCATCTTTGTCATCCTCGCAAACCTTTTTTCATTGTAAAACTTTTCCTTAAATGGCCCATCTCTTCCTTCCATGATGGACACAATGGTCTCCTGATGCTCAACCCGGACCTTGGCCAGTTGGATCTCCGGATCCATGGACCCTCGTTTCTGGCTATGCAAGCCCTCACGCTGCCTTCTCAGGCGCTTCAGCTCCGCTCTCAGTTTATAGAGCTTGTCTCTTTCTCTATTCAGGGCTTTAATCCCGGCCACCACTCGCTCCTGAATTGCCTCTGAGCCTTCATCCTTACCAGGGGCAGAAAGATCACAAGCCATGGTTTGTACAGAGGAAGGCATGTCACCTGATGGCCCAGGAGATGGCTGGGAGCTTCCAGCAGGAGAGGCCCTGCTGGCCTCCATGGCTTCCCCAGAAAGGGGCCAGGAGAGCTGGGATAGATTTCCTCACCAGTCCCCTCTCACACGGATCAGCAGCAGCTCCAGACAGACAGCTTCCTCCTGACACACCTGTGCTCCAATGATGGGTGGGGCACTATTCCTTCCACTGACACCAATGATGGGACACTATTCCTCCCACTGATACCAATGATGGGACACTATTCCTCCCACTGACACCAATGATGGGACACTATTCCTCCCACTGACACCAATGATGGGACACTATTCCCCCCACTGACACCAATGATGGGACACTATTCCTCCCACTGATACCAATGATGGGACACTATTCCTCCCACTGACACCAATGATGGAACACTATTCCTCCCACTGACACCAATGATGGGGCACTATTCCTCCCACTGACATTTTAGGTACAGTATTTGTTTTGCCATTTTACAGCTGTGCATGATTTGAAATCTTGACATGTTTGGTATCTATTTACTCAACGTAGCATCATCTTTTTTATTTTACCAAAGAAAATGCGGTTTTATATTGTAATTGTGAGCACTAAAACGTATTTTTGTGTTTCTTTTCCTGAAAATTAATAAACAGCTGCGCAAATGTCATGTGACGTAAAAAAATGCAACAGTCACCATTTCATTCTCCAGGGTCTCTGCTTTCAGAAAATATAGTCATTTTCTAGCAAAAACATGATTTCAACATTTGTGTGAAAAAAATAAAACAATAAAAAATAAAATATAAAAATAAAACAATAAAAAATAAAATAAAAAAATAAAACAATAAAAAATAAAATAAAAATAAAACATTGCCCGGATGGCGAGGGGTTACGTACAAAACCGTACCAAAAATGCTGCAGCGATGCATGTCTGCTCTGCGTTTTTCATGTCTATGGGACTAAAATCGCACCATACAAAGCTCGCCCTGCACCACGTTACATGAATGTGAATGGACACCATAGAGACTCATGTGATTGGGATTGCCACGAATCGCAGCGTGACGACGGACGCAGGAGAAAGCTCACTAATGTAAAAAAAAGAAAACCAATGCAGACGTCACATGTCAGAACCGTTAGGCTGCAATATATGAGATTTCTGATTTGAGGTTTATTATCACGTTTAGGTAAAGTTTGTGTTCCACTTGGGATGAAATAGGATTGGTTTGAACCCCCCAATCAGGTTTTAGTTTTCTGTTTCCCATGGAAGAGATTTTCTCTTCACAAGTTTTGTCTTTAGATTCGAATATTTCCTGAGGAGAGAAAAGCTGCACCTTGTGTGTCTTCATCCATAAATCTCTACATCTATATATATATATATATACAGTATACACGGCACTGTGCCCCCATTATGTGATCAGATAGGAGAACGTGCGGAGGGATGGAGGAGAGCAGCAATGGTGGGGGGCCCCCTGGATTAGGGGTCCCTGGGATCAGATAAGAGAACATGCAGGGAGATAGAGGTGAGCAGCAATGGTGGGGGGCCCCCTGGATTAGGGGTCCCTGGGATCAGATAAGAGAACATGCGGAGGGATAGTGAAGAGCAGCAATGGTGGGGGGCCCCCTGGATTAGGAGCCCCCGGGATCAGATAAGAGAACATGCGGAGGGATAGAGGAGAGCAGCAATGGTGGGGGGCCCCCTGGATTAGGGGCCCCCGGGATCACATAAGAGAACATGCGGAGAGATAGAGGAGAGCAGCAATGGTGGGGGGGCCCCCTGGATTAGGGGTCCCTGGGATCAGATAAGAGAACATGCGGAGGGATAGAGGAGAGCAGCAATGGTGGGGGGCCCCCTGGATTAGGGGTCCCCGGGATCAGATAAGAGAACATGCGGAGGGATAGAGGAGAGCAGCAATGGTGGGGGGCTCCCTGGATTAGGGGCCCCCGGGATCAGATAAGAGAACATGCGGAGGGATAGAGGAGAGCAGCAATGGTGGGGGGCTCCCTGGATTAGGGGCCCCCGGGATCAGATAAGAGAACATGCGGAGGGATAGAGGAGAGCAGCAATGGTGGGGGGCCCCTTGGATTAGGGGTCCCTGGGATCAGATAAGAGAACATGCGAAGGGATAGAGGAGAGCAGCAATGGTGGGGGGCCCCTTGGATTAGGGGTCCCTGGGATCAGATAAGAGAACATGCGGAGGGATAGAGGAGAGCAGCAATGGTGGGGGGCTCCCTGGATTAGGGGCCCCCGGGATCAGATAAGAGAACATGCGGAGGGATAGAGGAGAGCAGCAATGGTGAGGGGCCCCCTGGATTAGGGGCCCCCGGGATCAGATAAGAGAACATGCGGAGGGATAGAGGAGAGCAGCAATGGTGGGGGGCCCCCTGGATTAGGGGCCCCCGGGATAAATCAGAGAACATGCGGAGGGATAGAGGAGAGCAGCAATGGTGGGGGGCCCCCTGGATTAGGGGCCCCCGGGATCAGATAAGAGAACATGCGGAGAGATAGAGGAGAGCAGCAATGGTAGGGGGGGGCCCCTGGATTAGGGGTCCCTGGGATCAGATAAGAGAACATGCGGAGGGATAGAGGTGAGCAGCAATGGTGGGGGGCCCCCTGGATTAGGGGTCCCTGGGATCAGATAAGAGAACATGCGGAGGGATAGAGGAGAGCAGCAATGGTGGGGGGCCCCCTGGATTAGGGGTCCCTGGGATCAGATAAGAGAACATGCGGAGAGATAGAGGAGAGCAGCAATGGTGGGGGGGGCCCCTGGATTAGGGGTCCCTGGGATCAGATAAGAGAACATGCGGAGGGATAGAGGTGAGCAGCAATGGTGGGGGGCCCCCTGGATTAGGGGTCCCTGGGATCAGATAAGAGAACATGCGGAGGGATAGAGGAGAGCAGCAATGGTGGGGGGCCCCCTGGATTAGGGGTCCCTGGGATCAGATAAGAGAACATGCGGAGGGATAGAGGAGAGCAGCAATGGTGGGGGGCCCCCTGGATTAGGGTCCCTGGGATCAGATAAGAGAACATGCGGAGAGATAGAGGTGAGCAGCAATGGTGGGGGGCCCCCTGGATTAGGGGTCCCTGGGATCAGATAAGAGAACATGCGGAGGGATAGAGGAGAGCAGCAATGGTGGGGGGGGCCCCTGGATTAGGGGTCCCTGGGATCAGATAAGAGAACATGCGGAGGGATAGAGGTGAGCAGCAATGGTGGGGGGCCCCCTGGATTAGGGGTCCCTGGGATCAGATAAGAGAACATGCAGGGAGATAGAGGTGAGCAGCAATGGTGGGGGGCCCCCTGGATTAGGGGCCCCCGGGATCAGATAAGAGAACATGCGGAGGGATAGAGGAGAGCAGCAATGGTGGGGGGCCCCCTGGATTAGGGCCCCCCCCGGGATCAGATAAAAGAACATGCAGAGGGATAGAGGAGAGCAGCAATGGTGGGGGGGCCCCTGGATTAGGGGCCCCCGGGATCAGATAAGAGAACATGCGGAGGGATAGAGGTGAGCAGCAATGGTGGGGGGCCCCCTGGATTAGGGGTCCCTGGGATCAGATAAGAGAACATGCGGAGGGATAGAGGAGAGCAGCAATGGTGGGGGGCCCCCTGGATTAGGGGTCCCTGGGATCAGATAAGAGAACATGCGGAGGGATAGAGGAGAGCAGCAATGGTGGGGGGCCCCCTGGATTAGGGTCCCTGGGATCAGATAAGAGAACATGCGGAGAGATAGAGGTGAGCAGCAATGGTGGGGGGCCCCCTGGATTAGGGGTCCCTGGGATCAGATAAGAGAACATGCGGAGGGATAGAGGAGAGCAGCAATGGTGGGGGGGGCCCCTGGATTAGGGGTCCCTGGGATCAGATAAGAGAACATGCGGAGGGATAGAGGTGAGCAGCAATGGTGGGGGGCCCCCTGGATTAGGGGTCCCTGGGATCAGATAAGAGAACATGCAGGGAGATAGAGGTGAGCAGCAATGGTGGGGGGCCCCCTGGATTAGGGGCCCCCGGGATCAGATAAGAGAACATGCGGAGGGATAGAGGAGAGCAGCAATGGTGGGGGGCCCCCTGGATTAGGGCCCCCCCCGGGATCAGATAAAAGAACATGCAGAGGGATAGAGGAGAGCAGCAATGGTGGGGGGCCCCTGGATTAGGGGCCCCCGGGATCAGATAAGAGAAGTGTGTACCTGGTGGGCTCTGGCAGTGTCCGGGTGTCAGGCTCGGTGTCAGGGTGACATGCTCAGGTGTACATGGGACAGGTAAACAGGGCGGCTCGGTATCCAGGCAGCGGGCGCGGTGTGAAGTGTCACTTCTGGGGCCGAGCCGACCATTGTCATGTTAATACCTGCGAGGAGTGTCACACCTGAGTGTCCTTGACAGCAAAGAGACTCTCTGCAGACTTAACCCCTTCACTGCCTACCTCACCGCTACAGGGCATGTGTATCCCCCTATAGATAGGGAAGGAGGGAGAGAAAAGAGGGGGGGGGAGAAGAAGCGAGAAGGAGAGAGAGAGGAGAGAGAGGAGAGAGAGAAGAGAGAGAGAGGGAGAGAGGGAGAGAAGGAGAGAGAGAGGGAGAGAAGAAGAGAAGAGAGGGGGGGAGAGAAGAGGGGGGAGGGAGAAGAAGAGAAGAGAGAGGGGGGAGAGAAGAGAAGCAAGAGGGGGAGGAGAGAGAAGAAGAGAAGAGAGATGGGGGAGGAGAGAGAAGAAGAGAAGAAAGAGGGGGAAAGAGAAGAAGAGAAGAGAGAGGAAGAGAAGAGAGAGAGGAAGAGAAGAGAAGAGAAGAGAAGAGAAGAGAAGAGAAGAGAAGAGAAGAGAAGAGAAGAGAAGGGGTGGAGAAGAGAAGAGAGAGGGGGAGGAGAAGAGAAGGGGGGGGAGAAGAAGAGAAGAGAGAGGGGGAGAAAGAGAGAAGAAGAGAAGAGAGGAGGGGAGATGAGAGAGAAGAAGAGAAGAGAGAGGGGGAGGAGAAGAGAAGAGAGGGGGGGAGGAGAAGAGAAAAGAGAGAGGAGGAGAAGAGAAGAGAGAGAGGAGGAGAAGAGAAGAGAGAGGGGGGAGGAAGAGAGAAGAAGAGAAGAGAGAGGGGGGATGAGAAAGAAGAAGAGAAGAGAGAGGGGGAGGAGAAGAGAAGAGAGAGAGGAGGAGAAGAGAAGGGAGGGGGGAGGAGAGAGAAGGAGCTTTACTACTCCCCTTCCCATCCAGAGAGAGGAGAGAGAGAAGAGAGAGAGAGGAGCGAGAGAAGAGAGAGGGGGAAGAGAGGGGGAGAGAGAAGAAGAGAAGAGAGGGGGAGAGAGAGAAGAAGAGAAGCGAGAGGGGGAAGGAGAAGAGAAGGGAGAGGAGGGGAGAGGGAGAGTGAAGAAGAGAAGAGAGAGAGGAGGAGGAGAAGAGAAGGGGGGGGGAGGAGAAGAGAAGAGAGAGGGGGGAGGAGAGAGAAGAAGAGAAGAGGGGGGGAGAGAAGAAGAGGGAGAGAAGAGTAGAGAGGAGAGGGAGCTTTACTCCCCTTCCCATCCAATCCTCTACAAATACAACTACTTTGGCAATGTTGGGGTGTATTTGATCCCGCCAATAAAAGGTATATTGAAGTTTAGAGGAGAGAGATAGAAGTATTCAGTGGAGAAGCTCCTGTGGTCATAAGTGGTCTCAGGTCTCCGAGGGTCTCTGATGGTCTCCGATGGTCTCCCGTGGTCTCTGAGGGTCTCCGATGGTCTCCAATGGTCTCCGAGGGTCTCTGATGGTCTCCGAGGGTCTCCGGTGGTCTCTGGTGGTCTCCGAAGGTCTCCGATGGTCTCTGATGGTCTCCGGTGGTCTCCAAGGGTCTCTGGTGGTCTCCGAGGGTCTCTGATGGTCTCCGATGGTCTCCGGTGGTCTCCGAAGGGTCTTCGGAGGTCTCCGGTGGTCTCCGAGGGTCTCCGATGGTCTCCGATGGTCTCCGAGGGTCTCCGATGGTCTCCCGTGGTCTCCGAGGGTCTCCGATGGTCTCCGATGGTCTCCGAGGGTCTCTGATGGTCTCCGAGGGTCTCCGGTGGTCTCTGGTGGTCTCCGAAGGTCTCCGGTGGTCTCTGATGGTCTCCGGTGGTCTCCAAGGGTCTTCGGTGGTCTCCGAGGGTCTCTGATGGTCTCCGATGGTCTCCAAGGGTCTCCGGTGGTCTCCGAAGGGTCTTCGGAGGTCTCCGGTGGTCTCCGAGGGTCTCCGATGGTCTCTGGTGGTCTCAGGAGAACACTGAGTTCTGCACTCCGGTGACACCGAGGTTTATCTCTGCAGATTTCCACAACGGAATAGTGAAAAAATGTAACGCTAAGTAAACAAGAAATCGCGATAAATGTGCCAAATAAATGATATGATGACTCAAAAGTCCATCTACAAAAAACGTCCATCTGCAGACAATGATGAACCTCTGGTGATAAATGATGTGGAAAAAAACTGGAAAACAAATGTCCAACACAATAATCCAACACCAAATGTAGAAGCGTGTGTTGGATTATTGTGTTGGACATTTATTTTCCAGTTTTTTGCACATCATTTATCACCAGAGGTTCATCATTGTCTGCAGATGGACTTTTGAGTCTATCATTTATTTGGCACATTTATCGCGATTTCTGTGATTACTTAGCGTTACATTTTCTCACTATTCCGATCTTCATATGTTTGTCACATTTTATGTAGCTGCTTATGCATTTTTTTCTTTTTTGGGGTCAGCGCAGTGATTTGCTTTCTTTCAGATTTCCACAACGCACGGCACTGTACATTGTGGTGTAAATGGGGCCCACGGGAAACGATTGTCTTCTGCGATCCTCCTCTCCACATATGAAGGTGTGAAGGAGCTCTGAGTGCAGATAAAGAAGTGTCACAAATCAGGAGCACTAATCCATCTCCACTCATCCTAAACCTGAGAGGAGGATTAAGAGAAAGAAAGGAGTGGGGTGGGGAAGAGAGGAGAGAAGGGGAAGAGAGGAGAGAAGGGGAAGAGAGGAGAGAAGGGGAAGAGAGGAGAGAAGGGGAAGAGAGGAGAGAAGGGGAAGAGAGGAGAGAAGGGGAAGAGAGAAGAGAAGGGGAAGAGAGGAGAGAAGGGGAAGAGAGAAGAGAAGGGGAAGAGAGAAGAGAAGGGGAAGAGAGGAGAGAAGGGGAAGAGAGGAGAGAAGGGGAAGAGAGAAGAGAAGGGGAAGAGAGGAGAGAAGGGGAAGAGAGGAGAGAAGGGGAAGAGAGGAGAGAAGAGGAAGAGAGAAGAGAAGGGGAAGAGAGGAGAGAAGGGGAAGAGAGAAGAGAAGGGGAAGAGAGGAGAGAAGGGGAAGAGAGGAATGAAGGGGAAGAGAGGAGAGAAGGGGAAGAGAGGAGAGCAGGGGAAGAGAGGAGAGAAGGGGAAGAGAGGAGAGAAGGGGAAGAGAGGAGAGAAGGGGAAGAGAGAAGAGAAGGGGAAGAGAGGAGAGAAGGGGAAGAGAGAAGAGAAGGGGAAGAGAGGAGAGAAGGGGAAGAGAGGAATGAAGGGGAAGAGAGGAGAGAAGGGGAAGAGAGAAGAGAAGGGGAAGAGAGGAGAGAAGGGGAAGAGAGGAGAGAAGGGGAAGAGAGAAGAGAAGGGGAAGAGAGGAGAGAAGGGGAAGAGAGGAGAGAAGGGGAAGAGAGGAGAGAAGGGGAAGAGAGAAGAGAAGAGGAAGAGAGGAGAGAAGGGAAGGGGGGGGGGGTATGGAAGGAAGGAGAGAAGGATGGAAGAAAGAAGAGGAGGGAGGGAAGGAAGGATGGAGAGAAGGATGGAAGGAGGAAGGAAGGAAGGATGGAGAGAAGGATAGAAGGAAGGAAGGAAGGAAGGAGAGAAGGATGGAAGGAGGAAGGAAGGAAGGATGGAGAGAAGGATGGAAGGAGGAAGGAAGGAAGAGGAGGAAGGATGGAGAGAAGGATGGAAGAAAGGAGAGAAGGAAGGAAGGAGGAAGGAAGGAAGTAGGGAAGGAGAGAAGGAAGAGGAGGAAGGATGGAGAGAAGGAAGAAAGGAGAGAAGGAAGAGGAGGAAGGAAGGAATCAAGTTAAAGGACTATGAATGTTGTCTTTGTTGCACGCCATCCCGATCAGATTTTGTCCCTCCCCCATTGACTGACACACTGATGCAGCATACAGGACTTGTGCAGAGTCCCTGCAGTGTGAACAGTTACATCGGGTTTAATGGGGAATAATTTTCATGCGCTTTTGTCACCCTGGAAAAACGCAGCAAAAGTGCATCAGTGTGAAAAGGACTTTTGCTTTCATTTTTTTCCTAGCATAAGAAAAATGACAGCTGTGATCTGAATGGTTCTGCAGGGAGTTCAGTTTCTAGGCCGGTGATCGCACTGTCGGAGCTGTGAAGGGATTAGCAGGATTAGTCGGGTCACCAGAGGATCTCCCTTCCTGTGGGGTCACTATAGACCGGCTGTCATCATGAACTCTGTCCCCGGGGTCACCACTCCGTCTGGCAGGTTCTATTCCCGGTGAATGCCGAGATCAGCTGACTTCTATAAATCCCTCCTGATTACAGATTATTCCCTCTGACATCTTCCCCCGAACTTCTCCCAGTGCTCCAAAATCTCATCCCAGTGACCGGAGAATCGCAGCATTCCCAGCGCCTCCCATATCCAATCACTCCGGCTCTCCACCTCCTCTCTCACTGCAGTATAAATACACCGTCTGCCAGCCTGATGTGAGATTTCAGGTGGTGTGCAGAGGACCTCGTTCATTAAAGGGAACCTGTTCTCCTAGAAATACGGAGCTGGATTGTGTTGTGAAGGGATGTGGGCTGTCATCATCGTTCGGGGTCAGCGATCCATCAGTGGAAGAGACATTTACCTTCATCTCCCGAGTGTCTGCGTTTAAAGGGGAAGTACACACAATATATACAATATATACCTGTAATAAAGATCAGCGTATCTACATCCCAATCATCTCTACAAAGACTTATCTCCTCATTACATCCTCATTCTCTGCTTCCTGCTTTACCGCCCCTTTACCGCCCCTTCTCGCCAAACAAGTCTGGAAGTCATTCTGAAAACAATACAACCCCCCCCCCCCCCCCCCCCATGGCTAATGTCATGTCTCAAGTGTTGATGGGTGAGTGCTCTTTAAAAGAAAGTCCATACATTCTTTTTGCCATGATGTAGAACAGCGGGCTCCATACTGCGGCCCGGGGGGTAATATTCCATCCACTGACACCAACAACAGGGCATAATTCCTTCCATTATTGCCAGCAATGGGCTACCAACCCTATTTCTAACCATAACCCTAACCATAGCCAAACCCAACTCACAACCCTAACCATAGCCTAACCCAAACCCCAGTCTAACCCTAACCCTAAACTAATCCTAGCCATAACCCAACTCACAACCCTAACCATAGCCTAACCCTATCCATAAACTAATCCTATCCATAACCCTAGCCTAACCATAACCCTAACCATAGCCTAACCCAAACCCCAGTCTAACCCTAACCATAACCCAACTCACAACCCTAACCATAGCCTAACCCTAATCCTAACTCTAGCCATAACCCTAAACCTATTTATAACCATAGCCTAACCCTAATCATAAACTAATCCTAGCCATAACCCTAGTCTAACCTTAACCATAACCCTACTCACAACCCTAACCCTAGCTATGAATAAGCATCGGTTGATGTGAAACGCGTTAGCGGTTATCCTACACTATCCACTTTTTATGTGACGCAAGTTGTATTTTTTGTTTTTGCTACAATAAAGGTGCTTTTTTTCTTCACAGAAGTGCGGCCGTCCAGATTTTTCTTCTTTGATTTCCACTATTTGTGCAGAGCCAGCACCTGTGAGGCTGAGTGAGGGCGTTCACTACCAGATAGGAGTGAGAGTCCTGTGAGCGTTTTTTTCTTTCCTAGCCATAACCCTAACTATAGCCATAACCCTAACCCTAGTCCTATTTATAACCCTAACTCTATTTTTACCTCTAACCAAAACCCTAATCTAACCCTAACCATAGCCAAAACGTCACAGGAAGCACCCTGTAAGAGCGGCACGGATGTGGAATTCCCTTCCACAGGCGGTGGTCTCAGCGGGGAGCATTGATAGCTTCAAGAAACTATTAGATAATCACCTGAATGACCACAACATACAGGGATATACAATGTAATACTGACATATAATCACACACATAGGTTGGACTTGATGGACTTGTGTCTCTTATCACCTTCTATGTGACTATAATAACCCCAATATTGGCCATAATCACTGCAGCAGGAAAATGAATTGTGTCACACCAGATATTATTATTGATCAAAGCCAAAGTACCAACAAAGTCACATCAAGTATATTTCCATAGTGGAAGTCGCAGGATTTTGATGTCGCACTCTGTGGAGGGAAGGACGGGCGGCCGCAGCACAGACTGAACCGTGTGATTCTGCTGAGAGCCCCACCACTGACCCCAAACATCCTTATAGAGAATCAGCAAAACTTTGTTTTTTACATTTTGAATGGGGTGGGGGAGGAGTTTCCACCAGTGGGGGAGGGGTTTACACCCGTGGGGGAGGGGTTTCCATCTGTGGGGGAGGGGTTTCCATCTGTGGGGGAGGGGTTTACACCCGTGGGGGAGGGGTTTACACCAGTGGGGGAGGGGTTTCCATCTGTGGGGGAGGGGTTTACACCTTTGGGGGAGGGGTTTACACCTTTGGGGGAGGGGTTTACACCTGTGGGGGAGGGGTTTCCATCTGTGGGGGAGGGGTTTACACCCGTGGGGGAGGGGTTTCCATCTGTGGGGGGGAGATCTTCCTTCATATCCTGGCAATGCAACAGGAAGTGAGAGGAAATCTCTACCAAGTGAGGGGAAGTTGTCACCAGAACAGGTGTCCCCATTAGAAGATTTACCTTCACTTCCTGCTCCGGTGACAACTCGAAGGGCCGGTTCTCACCACACACAGTCAGTAATGTATAGATTGTCGGTTATATGGTTTCCAAGGCACAATTCACAGCAGTCAGTTCCAGAACTGCACTGAGCGGTAGCGGAAGGCAGTAAAACGCAGCGGAAGGCAGTAAAACGCAGCGGAAGGCAGTAAAACGCAGCGGAAGGCACATGTCCTTTGGTCTGGGTTCACACTTATGTTATGTGAATGGGTGCGATTCTCATGCGGGTTTTCTGGAGTTCAGTGCAATTTTGCGTTGAGATTTGTGCTGAAGTGCGATTGTAATGCAAATTGGATGCGTTTTTTTTAGTTGGCATTGGGCGTGGCTGCGATTTCTGGGAGGGATTACAGTAAAAGCTGAACACAAGAGGTGATTTCATGTCGGTTTCCATTGATGTCTATGGAGAGGAAAATCGCACCGCAATGACCTCACACAGGACACTTCTTGTTGACGAATCACAACGCAGAGATGGAAATGACCGCCGCTGTACACAAAGTGTTTCTGGGATGACGTGCCAATCCAGGCTTCTTGTATAAATTCGTATCAGTGTGAACCGGTGTTCTGCCATATAGTGTCCTCCTATCACATAGTGTCCGCCCCGTACTGTGCAGGCGCAGCGCTTGCGCAGTACGGAGGAGAAGGAGATGCTGAAAATGTCCGAAGTTGATCAGCTGTACACGGCGGTTCTGCACTTCTTAGCGATGGCTGTGTAAGAGGGCCCCTCGCTGCGCTCGGCATCTATATATTCTCACTCTATATCCCCTTGGATAGTAGGGAATGATCCTGGACATAGGGTGAGAAGAAATGCGCAGGCGCCGTGTACAGCTGACGATCAGCTGTTAAACTTCGGAGACTTTCGGCGTCTCGTTTGTCCTCCGTACTGCGCCTGCGCACTACAGGGAGGACACTATATGATAGGGGACTGAATTCCACAAGACACCGGCACCAAAGGTGAAGAAAAAAATGCACCGCAACGCTTTGAAAACGCATGAAAATTGCGCATGCAGAGAGACGCATCTGGACTGCATTTTTATGGTGTGAAGCGTCCCTAAAACGTGACATTCCCCGCCGTTCTCTGGGCACAGGAAGCCAATCCAGCGCCTTCACCCACCCCGAGAAGGAGCACGCTGACAGGAGTAGAGAGCTCCACATTAGTCGCTGTCCCGTCATAGGCTGGGGGCGGGGAGGTGAGAGCCGCATGGCTCTACTTTACTACAGGAAATGGGTAACGGCTGTGCGGCAGAGCTGTGAAAATCTCAGGACCGGATGGACAAATACGAATCCCCCGACATAAAACACAAGTCTCACAAGTCTCATCCCTGTATATAGGAGTCACAGCCATGGAGAGAATACAACACCGCGCCCTGCCGGAGTCCCCCCCTCACCTGTCAGAGTCACAGTGGTCTGTCCCTCCAGGTGTTGGAGTCCCCCCCTCACCTGTCAGAGTCACAGTGGTCTGTCCCCCCTCACCTGTCAGAGTCGCAGTGGTCTGTCCCTCCAGGTGTTGGAGTCCCCCCCTTACCTGTCAGAGTCGCAGTGGTCTGTCCCTCCAGGTGTTGGAGTCCCCCCTCACCTGTCAGAGTCGCAGTGGTCTGTCCCTCCAGGTGTTGGAGTCCCCCCTCACCTGTCAGAGTCGCAGTGGTCTGTCCCTCCAGGTGTTGGAGTCCCCCCCTCACCTGTCAGAGTCGCAGTGGTCTGTCCCTCCAGGTGTTGGAGTCCCCCCCCTCACCTGTCAGAGTCGCAGTGGTCTGTCCCTCCAGGTGTTGGAGTCCCCCCTCACCTGTCAGAGTCACAGTGGTCTGTCCCTCCAGGTGTTGGAGTCCCCCCCTCACCTGTCAGAGTCGCAGTGGTCTGTCCCTCCAGGTGTTGGAGTCCCCCCCTCACCTGTCAGAGTCGCAGTGGTCTGTCCCTCCAGGTGTTGGAGTCCCCCCTCACCTGTCAGAGTCGCAGTGGTCTGTCCCTCCAGGTGTTGGAGTCCCCCCCTTACCTGTCAGAGTCGCAGTGGTCTGTCCCCCCAGGTGGCAGAGTCCCCCCCTTACCTGTCAGAGTCGCAGTGGTCTGTCCCTCCAGGTGTTGGAGTCCCCCCCTCACCTGTCAGAGTCGCAGTGGTCTGTCCCTCCAGGTGGCGGAGTCCCCCCCTTACCTGTCAGAGTCGCAGTGGTCTGTCCCTCCAGGTGGCGGAGTCCCCCCCTTACCTGTCAGAGTCGCAGTGGTCTGTCCCTCCAGGTGTTGGAGTCCCCCCCTCACCTGTCAGAGTCGCAGTGGTCTGTCCCTCCAGGTGTTGGAGTCCCCCCCTCACCTGTCAGAGTCGCAGTGGTCTGTCCCCCCAGGTGGCAGAGTCCCCCCCTTACCTGTCAGAGTCGCAGTGGTCTGTCCCTCCAGGTGTTGGAGTCCCCCCCTCACCTGTCAGAGTCGCAGTGGTCTGTCCCTCCAGGTGGCGGAGTCCCCCCCTTACCTGTCAGAGTCGCAGTGGTCTGTCCCTCCAGGTGGCGGAGTCCCCCCCTTACCTGTCAGAGTCGCAGTGGTCTGTCCCTCCAGGTGGCAGAGTCCCCCCTTACCTGTCAGAGTCGCAGTGGTCTGTCCCTCCAGGTGTTGGAGTCCCCCCTCACCTGTCAGAGTCGCAGTGGTCTGTCCCCCCAGGTGGCAGAGTCCCCCCTCACCTGTCAGAGTCGCAGTGGTCTGTCCCCCCAGGTGGCAGAGTCCCCCCTTACCTGTCAGAGTCGCAGTGGTCTGTCCCTCCAGGTGTTGGAGTCCCCCCTTACCTGTCAGAGTCGCAGTGGTCTGTCCCTCCAGGTGTTGGAGTCCCCCCCTCACCTGTCAGAGTCGCAGTGGTCTGTCCCTCCAGGTGTTGGAGTCCCCCCTCACCTGTCAGAGTCGCAGTGGTCTGTCCCTCCAGGTGCCGGAGTCCCCCCCTCACCTGTCAGAGTCGCAGTGGTCTGTCCCTCCAGGTGTTGGAGTCCCCCCCTCACCTGTCAGAGTCGCAGTGGTCTGTCCCTCCAGGTGGCAGAGTCCCCCCTTACCTGTCAGAGTCGCAGTGGTCTGTCCCTCCAGGTGCCAGAGTCCCCCCTCACCTGTCAGAGTCGCAGTGGTCTGTCCCTCCAGGTGCCAGAGTCCCCCTCACCTGTCAGAGTCGCAGTGGTCTGTCCCTCCAGGTGTTGGAGTCCCCCCCTCACCTGTCAGATTCGCAGTGGTCTGTCCCTCCAGGTGCCAGAGTCCCCCTCACCTGTCAGAGTCGCAGTGGTCTGTCCCTCCAGGTGTTGGAGTCCCCCCCTTACCTGTCAGAGTCGCAGTGGTCTGTCCCTCCAGGTGCCAGAGTCCCCCTCACCTGTCAGAGTCGCAGTGGTCTGTCCCTCCAGGTGTTGGAGTCCCCCCCTCACCTGTCAGATTCGCAGTGGTCTGTCCCTCCAGGTGTTGGAGTCCCCCCCTTACCTGTCAGAGTCGCAGTGGTCTGTCCCTCCAGGTGTTGGAGTCCCCCCCTTACCTGTCAGAGTCGCAGTGGTCTGTCCCTCCAGGTGTTGGAGTCCCCCCCTTACCTGTCAGAGTCGCAGTGGTCTGTCCCTCCAGGTGTTGGAGTCCCCCCCTCACCTGTCAGAGTCGCAGTGGTCTGTCCCTCCAGGTGTTGGAGTCCCCCCTCACCTGTCAGAGTCGCAGTGGTCTGTCCCTCCAGGTGCCGGAGTCCCCCCCTCACCTGTCAGAGTCGCAGTGGTCTGTCCCTCCAGGTGTTGGAGTCCCCCCCTCACCTGTCAGAGTCGCAGTGGTCTGTCCCTCCAGGTGGCAGAGTCCCCCCTTACCTGTCAGAGTCGCAGTGGTCTGTCCCTCCAGGTGCCAGAGTCCCCCCTCACCTGTCAGAGTCGCAGTGGTCTGTCCCTCCAGGTGCCAGAGTCCCCCTCACCTGTCAGAGTCGCAGTGGTCTGTCCCTCCAGGTGTTGGAGTCCCCCCCTCACCTGTCAGATTCGCAGTGGTCTGTCCCTCCAGGTGCCAGAGTCCCCCTCACCTGTCAGAGTCGCAGTGGTCTGTCCCTCCAGGTGTTGGAGTCCCCCCCTTACCTGTCAGAGTCGCAGTGGTCTGTCCCTCCAGGTGCCAGAGTCCCCCTCACCTGTCAGAGTCGCAGTGGTCTGTCCCTCCAGGTGTTGGAGTCCCCCCCTCACCTGTCAGATTCGCAGTGGTCTGTCCCTCCAGGTGTTGGAGTCCCCCCCTTACCTGTCAGAGTCGCAGTGGTCTGTCCCTCCAGGTGTTGGAGTCCCCCCCTTACCTGTCAGAGTTGCAGTGGTCTGTCCCTCCAGGTGTTGGAGTCCCCCCTCACCTGTCAGAGTCGCAGTGGTCTGTCCCTCCAGGTGCCAGAGTCCCCCTCACCTGTCAGAGTCGCAGTGGTCTGTCCCTCCAGGTGTTGGAGTCCCCCCTCACCTGTCAGAGTCGCAGTGGTCTGTCCCTCCAGGTGTTGGAGTCCCCCCCTTACCTGTCAGAGTCGCAGTGGTCTGTCCCTCCAGGTGCCAGAGTCCCCCTCACCTGTCAGAGTCGCAGTGGTCTGTCCCTCCAGGTGTTGGAGTCCCCCCCTCACCTGTCAGAGTCGCAGTGGTCTGTCCCTCCAGGTGTTGGAGTCCCCCCCTTACCTGTCAGAGTCGCAGTGGTCTGTCCCTCCAGGTGTTGGAGTCCCCCCCTTACCTGTCAGAGTTGCAGTGGTCTGTCCCTCCAGGTGTTGGAGTCCCCCCTCACCTGTCAGAGTCGCAGTGGTCTGTCCGGTCGCCCGCTGTGGCTCTTTGCAGGTCGGGGAGGTTCCGGTGTCTTTGCAGGATTTGCTCTCTACAAGTTCTTTCCATCACACGGCGCTCTCAGCCTCGCTCACCGGGGAGATCAGACCCATGGCAACCGCATTCCTCCTCGCAGTGCCAGGGTGTAATTAGAGTGCCCCGGGGGGGTGACGGTGTCACACAAATGCCTCCGCAGTCCTTGTACACGCCGTGATATCTATACACATACAAGGCCGATACATTGTTACCTTCCTCCATTGTTCACTTCATTCCAGAACTTCTGGATGGTTCACTTTCTACGTTCAACCATCAAATCAATCATCTCTATGGGGGCTGGGGTGCCCTTCTCTATGGGGGCTGGGGTGGCCCTTCTCTATGGGGGCTGGTGTGGCCCTTCTGTATGGAGGCTGGGGTGCCCTTCTCCATGGGGGGCTGGTGTGGCCCTTCTCTATGGGGGCTGGTGTGGCCCTTCTGTATGGAGGCTGGGGTGGCCCTTCTCTATGGGGGCTGGTGTGGCCCTTCTCTATGGGGGCTGGGGTGGTCCTTCTCTATGGGGGCTGGGGTGCCCTTCTCTATGGGGGCTGGGGTGGCCCTTCTCTATGGGGGCTGGTGTGGCCCTTCTGTATGGAGGCTGGGGTGGCCCTTCTCTATGGGGGGCTGGTGTGGCCCTTCTCTATGGGGGCTGGGGTGGTCCTTCTCTATGGGGGCTGGTGTGGCCCTTCTCTATGTGGACTGGGGTGTCCCTTCTCTATGGGGACTGGTGTGGCCCTTCTCTATGGGGGCTGGGGTGGTCCTTCTCTATGGGGGCTGGGGTGGTCCTTCTCTATGGGGGGCTGGGGTGCCCTTCTCTATGGAGGCTGGTGTGACCCTTTTCTATGGGGGCTGGTGTGGCCCTTCTGTATGGTGGCTGGTGTGGCCCTTCTCTATGGGGGGCTGGGGTGGCTCTTCTGTATGGGGGCTGATGTGACCCTTTTCTATGGGGGGCTGGGGTGGCCCTTCTCTATGGGGGGCTGGTGTGGCCCTTCTCTATGGGGGCTGGTGTGGCCCTTCTCTATGGGGGGCTGGGGTGGCCCTTCTCTATGGGGGGCTGGTGTGGCCCTTCTGTAGGTTGGCTGGTGTGGCCCTTCTGTATGGGGGCTGGTGTGACCCTTTTCTATGGGGGCTGGTGTGACCCTTTTCTATGGGGGCTGGTGTGGCCCTTCTGTATGGGGGCTGGGGTGGCCCTTCTCTATGGGGGCTGGTGTGGCCCTTCTGTATGGGGGCTGGTGTGGCCCTTCTCTATGGGGGCTGGTGTGGCCCTCCTCTATGGGGGCTGGTGTGGCCCTTCTCCATGGGGGGCTGGTGTGGCCCTTCTGTATGGGGGCTGGTATGGCCCTTCTGTATGGGGGCTGGTGTGGCCCTTCTCTATGGGGGCTAGTGTGGCCCTTCTCTATGGGGGGCTGGTGTGGCCCTTCTGTAAGTTGGCTGGTGTGGCCCTTCTGTATGGGGGCTGGTGTGACCCTTTTCTATGGGGGCTGGTGTGGCCCTTCTCTATGGGGGCTGGTGTGGCCCTTCTGTATGGGGGCTGGTGTGGCCCTTCTCTATGGGGGCTGGTGTGGCCCTTCTCTATGGGGGGCTGGTGTGGCCCTTCTCTATGGGGGCTGGTGTGGACCTTCTCTATGGGGGCTGGGGTGGCTCTTCTGTAGGGGGGCTGGTGTTGCCCTTCTGTATGGGGGCTGGGGTGACCCTTTTCTATGGGGGCTGGTGTGGCCCTTCTGTATGGGGGCTGGTGTGGCCATTCTCTATGGGGGGCTGGTGTTGCCCTTTTGTATGGAGGTTGGTGTGGCCCTTCTCTATTGGGGGTTGGTGTGGCCCTTCTCTATGGGGGCTGGTGTGGCCCTTCTCTATGGGGGGCTGGTGTGGCCCTTCTGTATGGGGGCTGGTGTGGCCCTTCTGTATGGGGGCTGGTGTTCCCTTTCTCTATGGGGGCCGGTGTGGACCTTCTCTATGGAAGCTGGGGTGGCCCTTCTTTATGGGGGGCTGGTGTGGCCCTTCTCTATGGGGGGCTGGTGTGGCCCTTCTCTATGGGGGCTGGTGTGGCCATTCTCTATGGGGGGCTGGTGTGGCCCTTCTGTATGGGGGCTGGGGTGGCCCTTATTTATGGAGGTTGGTGTGGCCCTTCTATATGGGGGGTTGGTGTGGCCCTTCTCTATGGGGGCTGGTGTGGCCATTCTCTATGGGGGGCTGGTGTGTCCCTTCTCTATGGGGGCCGGTGTGGCCATTCTCTATGGGGGGCTGGTGTGTCCCTTCTCTATGGGGGCCGGTGTGGACCTTCTCTATGGAAGCTGGGGTGGCCCTTCTTTATGGGGGTTGGTGTGGCCCTTCTCTACGGGGGGAGGGGTGGCCTTTTTCTATGGGGTCTGGTGTGGCCCCTTCCTATGGGGGGCTGGGGTGGCCCTTCTCTATGGGGACCGATTTTACTGAGGAGAAGAAGGAAGGGGGATGATATTGAGGAGATACAGTGAGGGGGAAAAGTATTTGATCGGCTGCTGATTTTGTGACAAGGAAACGATCGGTCTATAAATTTATTGGTTGATTTATTATAAAAGTGAGAGAACAACAAAAATATCCAGAAAAACGCATTTCAAGTGCCTGGACTGGTGACATCACTTCCCCCTCGGCACAGGAAGGGCTCCGCTCTGCTCCCTCCCTCCTGTCAATCATCTGGGACCCATTACAGGTCCCAGGTGACTGAGTGGCCAATCACGGCGCCGCTCGCGCATGTGCAGTGGGTGCCAGGCTGTGAAGCCACAGCCCGGCGCCCACAGTTGCAATGGAGGGGGGGGGACGAGCTTCGATCCCCCGCTTTGCTGGACCCCGGGACAGGTAAGTGTCCAATTAAAAGTCAGCAGCTGCAGTATTTGTAGCTGCTGACTTTTAATTTTTTTTTTTTTTGACTGGAACTTCTCTTTAATGAGTGAAATAAGTATGTGAACCCTTCACAAAACATGACTTAGTAGTTGGTGGAGAAACCCTTGTTGGCGATCACAGAGGTCAGACGTTTCTTGGAGTTGGCCTCCAGGTTTGCTCACATCTCAGGAGGGATTTTGTCCTCTTTGCAGATCCTCTCCAAGTCATGAAGGGTTCCAGGCTGATGTTTGGTGACTTGAACCTTCAGCTCCCTCCACATATTTTCTATCGGATTAAGGTCTGGAGACTGGATAGGCCACTCCAGGACCTTCATGTGCTTCTTCTTGAGCCACTCCTTTGTTGCCTTGGCCGTGTGTTTTGGGTCATTGTCATGCTGGAAGACCCATCCATGACCCATTTTCAATGCCCTGGCTGAGGGAAGGAGGTTCTCACCCAAGATTTGGTGGTACATGGCCCCGTCCATCGTCCCTTTGGTGCGGTGAAGTTCTCCTGTCCCCTTAGCAGAAAAACGCCCCCAAAGCATAATGTCTCCACCTCCATGTATGACGGTGGGGGATGGTGTTCTTGGGGTCATAGGACCTCCATGTATGACGGTGGGGGATGGTGTTCTTGGGGTCATAGGACCTCCATGTATGACGGTGGGGGATGGTGTTCTTGGGGTCATAGGACCTCCATGTATGACGGTGGGGGATGGTGTTCTTGGGGTCATAGGACCTCCATGTATGACGGTGGGGGATGGTGTTCTTGGGGTCATAGGACCTCCATGTATGACGGTGGGGGATGGTGTTCTTGGGGTCATAGGACCTCCATGTATGACGGTGGGGGATGGTGTTCTTGGGGTCATAGGACCTCCATGTATGACGGTGGGGGATGGTGTTCTTGGGGTCATAGGACCTCCATGTATGATGGTGGGGGATGGTGTTCTTGGGGTCATAGGACCTCCATGTATGACGGTGGGGGATGGTGTTCTTGGGGTCATAGGTCCTCCATGTATGACGGTGGGGGATGGTGTTCTTGGGGTCATAGGACCTCCATGTATGACGGTGGGGGATGGTGATCTTGGGGTCATAGGACCTCCATGTATGACGGTGGGGGATGGTGTCCTCCATGTATGACGGTGGGGGATGGTGTTCTTGGGGTCATAGGACCTCCATATATGACGGTGGGGGATGGTGTCCTCCATGTATGACGGTGGGGGATGGTGTTCTTGGGGTCATAGGACCTCCATGTATGACGGTGGGGGATGGTGCTCTTGGGGTCATAGGACCTCCATGTATGACGGTGGGGGATGGTGTTCTTGGGGTCATAGGACCTCCATGTATGACGGTGGGGGATGGTGTTCTTGGGGTCATAGGACCTCCATATATGACGGTGGGGGATGGTGTTCTTGGGGTCATAGGACCTCCATGTATGACGGTGGGGGATGGTGTTCTTGGGGTCATAGGACCTCCATGTATGACGGTGGGGGATGGTGTTCTTGGGGTCATAGGACCTCCATGTATGACGGTGGGGGATGGTGTTCTTGGGGTCATAGGACCTCCATGTATGACGGTGGGGGATGGTGTTCTTGGGGTCATAGGACCTCCATGTATGACAGTGGGGGATGGTGTTCTTGGGGTCATAGGACCTCCATGTGTGACGGTGGGGGATGGTGTTCTTGGGGTCATAGGACCTCCATGTATGACGGTGGGGGATGGTGTTCTTGGGGTCATAGGACCTCCATGTATGACGGTGGGGGATGGTGTTCTTGGGGTCATAGGACCTCCATGTATGACGGTGGGGGATGGTGTTCTTGGGGTCATAGGACCTCCATGTATGACGGTGGGGGATGGTGTTCTTGGGGTCATAGGACCTCCATGTATGATGGTGGGGGATGGTGTTCTTGGGGTCATAGGACCTCCATGTATGACGGGGGGGGGGGGGATGGTGTTCTTGGGGTCATAGGACCTCCATGTATGACGGTGGGGGATGGTGTTCCCATCAGAGTGCCCCTTAACATAAAATAAGGGAACACCTGATGTAAAGGGGCACTCTGATGGAGACACCTGATGTAAAGGGGCACTCTGATGGGGACACCTGATGTAAAGGGGCACTCTGATGGAGACACCCAATGTAAAGGGGCACTCTGATGGGAACACCTGATGTAAAGGGGCACTCTGATGGGAACACCTGATGTAAAGGGGCACTCTGATGGAGACACCCGATGTAAAGGGGCACTCTGATGGGGACACCCGATGTAAAGGGGCACTCTGATGGGGACACCCGATGTAAAGGGGCACTCTGATGGGAACACCTGATGTAAAGGGGCACTCTGATGGGGACACCTGATGTAAAGGGGCACTCTGATGGGGACACCCGATGTAAAGGGGCACTCTGATGGGGGCACCTGATGTAAAGGGGCACTCTGATGGAGACACCCAATGTAAAGGGGCACTCTGATGGAGACACCTGATGTAAAGGGGCACTCTGATGGGGACACCTGATGTAAAGGGGCACTCTGATGGGGGCACCTGATGTAAAGGGGCACTCTGATGGAGACACCCAATGTAAAGGGGCACTCTGATGGGGACACCTGATGTAAAGGGGCACTCTGATGGGAACACCTGATGTAAAGGGGCACTCTGATGGGAACACCTAATGTAAAGGGGCACTCTGATGGGAACACCCAATGTAAAGGGGCACTCTGATGGGGACACCCGATGTAAAGGGGCACTCTGATGGGGACACCCAATGTAAAGGGGCACTCTGATGGGAACACCTAATGTAAAGGGGCACTCTGATGGGAACACCCAATGTAAAGGGGCACTCTGATGGGGACACCCGATGTAAAGGGGCACTCTGATGGGGACAACCGATGTAAAGGGGCACTCTGATGGGAACACATGATGTAGGAGGGCACTCTGATGGGGACACCTGATGTAAAGGGGCACTCTGATGGGGACACCCAATGTAAAGGGGCACTCTGATGGGGACACCTGATGTAAAGGGGCACTCTGATGGGGACACCTGATGTAAAGGGGCACTCTGATGGGGACAACCGATGTAAAGGGGCACTCTGATGGGAACACATGATGTAGGAGGGCACTCTGATGGGGACACCTGATGTAAAGGGGCACTCTGATGGGGACACCTGATGTAAAGGGGCACTCTGATGGGAACACCCAATGTAAAGGGGCACTCTGATGGGGACACCCGATGTAAAGGGGCACTCTGATGGGGACACCTGATGTAAAGGGGCACTCTGATGGGGACACCCGATGTAAAGGGGCACTCTGATGGGAACACCTAATGTAAAGGGGCACTCTGATGGGAACACCCAATGTAAAGGGGCACTCTGATGGGGACACCCAATGTAAAGGGGCACTCTGATGGGAACACCTAATGTAAAGGGGCACTCTGATGGGGACACCCAATGTAAAGGGGCACTCTGATGGGGACACCCGATGTAAAGGGGCACTCTGATGGGGACACCTGATGTAAAGGGGCACTCTGATGGGGACACCTGATGTAAAGGGGCACTCTGATGGGGACAGCTGATGTAAAGGGGCACTCTGATGGGGACACCTGATGTAAAGGGGCACTCTGATGGGGACACCTGATGTAAAGGGGCACTCTGATGGGGACACCCAATGTAAAGGGGCACTCTGATGGGGACACCCGATGTAAAGGGGCACTCTGATGGGGACACCCAATGTAAAGGGGCACTCTGATGGGGACACCCAATGTAAAGGGGCACTCTGATGGGGACACCTGATGTAAAGGGGCACTCTGATGGGGACAGCTGATGTAAAGGGGCACTCTGATGGGAACACCTAATGTAAAGGGGCACTCTGATGGGGACACCTAATGTAAAGGGGCACTCTGATGGGAACACCCAATGTAAAGGGGCACTCTGATGGGGACACCCGATGTAAAGGGGCACTATGATGGGGACACCCAATGTAAAGGGGCACTCTGATGGGGACACCTGATGTAAAGGGGCACTCTGATGGGGACACCTGATGTAAAGGGGCACTCTGATGGGGACAGCTGATGTAAAGGGGCACTCTGATGGGAACACATGATGTAGGAGGGCACTCTGATGGGGACACCTGATGTAAAGGGGCACTCTGATGGGGACACCTGATGTAAAGGGGCACTCTGATGGGGACACCTGATGTAAAGGGGCACTCTGATGGGGACACCTGATGTAAAGGGGCACTCTGATGGGGACACCTGATGTAAAGGGGCACTCTGATGGAGACACCTGATGTAAAGGGGCACTCTGATGGGAACAGCTGATGTAAAGGGGCACTCTGATGGGGACACCTGATGTAAAGGGGCACTCTGATGGGAACACCTAATGTAAAGGGGCACTCTGATGGGGACACCCGATGTAAAGGGGCACTCTGATGGGGACACCCAATGTAAAGGGGCACTCTGATGGGAACACCTAATGTAAAGGGGCACTCTGATGGGAACACCTAATGTAAAGGGGCACTCTGATGGGAACACCCAATGTAAAGGGGCACTCTGATGGGGACACCCGATGTAAAGGGGCACTCTGATGGGGACACCCAATGTAAAGGGGCACTCTGATGGGGACACCTGATGTAAAGGGGCACTCTGATGGGGACACCTGATGTAAAGGGGCACTCTGATGGGGACACCCGATGTAAAGGGGCACTCTGATGGGGACAGCTGATGTAAAGGGGCACTCTGATGGGGACACCCGATGTAAAGGGGCACTCTGATGGGAACACCTAATGTAAAGGGGCACTCTGATGGGGACACCCGATGTAAAGGGGCACTCTGATGGGGACACCCAATGTAAAGGGGCACTCTGATGGGGACACCTGATGTAAAGGGGCACTCTGATGGGGACACCTGATGTAAAGGGGCACTCTGATGGGGACACCCGATGTAAAGGGGCACTCTGATGGGGACAGCTGATGTAAAGGGGCACTCTGATGGGGACACCTGATGTAAAGGGGCACTCTGATGGGGACACCTGATGTAAAGGGGCACTCTGATGGGGACACCTGATGTAAAGGGGCACTCTGATGGGGACACCTGATGTAAAGGGGCACTCTGATGGGGACACCTGATGTAAAGGGGCACTCTGATGGGGACACCCAATGTAAAGGGGCACTCTGATGGGGACACCTGATGTAAAGGGGCACTCTGATGGAGACGCCTGATGTAAAGGGGCACTCTGATGGAGACGCCTGATGTAAAGGGGCACACTGATGGGGACACCTGATGTAAAGGGGCACTCTGATGGGGACACCTGATGTAAAGGGGCACTCTGATGGGGACACCTGATGTAAAGGGGCACTCTGATGGGGACACCTGATGTAAAGGGGCACTCTGATGGGGACACCTGATGTAAAGGGGCACTCTGATGGGGACACCCAATGTAAAGGGGCACTCTGATGGGGACACCTGATGTAAAGGGGCACTCTGATGGAGACGCCTGATGTAAAGGGGCACTCTGATGGAGACGCCTGATGTAAAGGGGCACACTGATGGGGACACCTGATGTAAAGGGGCACTCTGATGGGGACACCTGATGTAAAGGGGCAGAAAGTGATGGGAGATCACTGGAAGAGGAACAAAGGGGTAAAAACCTCCCAATGGTGACGCCTGTTCTGGTGACAACTTCCCTGACTAGAGCTTTTCATTTACTTCCTGCCGTGTCTCCTGGACAGGAAGTGAAAAGAATTCAGGACACATGTAAAATAAAGTGTACCCCGGGCTTTAACTATTCCCTACTCTGTCCAAAACCAAATTCATCCTGTAAAGGGACAACTCGGACCCGACATCAGAAGACATATTGGGGGAGATTTAGGGGCACACAGAATATGGTGCAGCTCTGCATAGTAGCCAATCAGATTCCAGATTTTATTGTCAGAGCTTCATTGAAAAAGCTGAAGTAAGAAGCTGATTGGCCGCCTTGTACAGCTGCATCAGATTTAGTAAATCTCCCCCATAGAAATCGTCTCGGTTTCCAGGGTTTGCAGAGTTCTGGACACAATGGGATCTACGCCCCCTACTGAGCTCCAAGGTGTATTACACGGGGAGGGTGACACCATCACTCCGAGGCTCTATAGAGAGTCTGCTGACTCCTCTCTGGATTACTGGCGCTGATCTCTATTCTTATCAGTAGAACATGAGAGCTTCTCCACTGATAATAATGATACAGAAGTCAGCGCACAGCGAGCGGGGAGGGGGAGGGGTGAGCGGGCCCCTTTGTAGGTGTTTGCGGAGAAAACCGGATCAGGCCAATCAATACTGAGCAAACATTACAGAGCCGCTCTGCAAATACAGCCGTGTGTGTGATATCATCTCCGAGGAATACAGACTGCGAGTATACCGACCGAGGAGCAGTATACAGAGAGGGGAAAAGAAGTATTCGATCGGCTGATGATTTTGTGACAAAGAATCGATCAGTCTATAATTTTATTGGTCGGATTATTATAAGAGTGAGAGAATAACAACAAAAATATCCAGAAAAACGCATTTCAAAAAGTTATAAATTGATTTGCATTTTAATGAGTGAAATAAGTATTTGATCCCTTCACAAAACATGACTTAGTAGTTGGTGGAGAAACCCTTGTTGGTGATCACAGAGGTCAGACGTTTCTTGGAGTTGGCCTCCAGGTTTGCTCACATCTCAGGAGGGATTTTGTCCTCTTTGCAGATCTTCTCCAAGTCATGAAGGGTTCCAGGCTGATGTTTGGTGACTCGAACCTTCAGCTCCCTCCACATATTTTCTATGGGATTAAGGTCTGGAGACTGGCTAGGCCACTCCAGGACCTTCATGTGCTTCTTCTTGAGCCCCTTCTTTGTTGCCTTGGCCGTGTGTTTTGGGTCATTGTCATGCTGGAAGACCCATCCATGACCCATCTTCAATGCCCTGGCTGAGGGAAGAAGGTTCTCACCCAAGATTTGATGGTACATGGCCCCGCCCATCATCCCTTTGATGTGGTGAAGTTCTCTTGTCCCCCTAGCAGAAAAACACCCCCAAAGCATAATGTCTCCACCTCCATGTATGACGGTGGGGGATGGTGTTCTTGGGGTCATAGGACCTCCATGTAGGACGGTGGGGGATGGTGTTCTTGGGGTCATAGGACCTCCATGTATGACGGTGGGGGATGGTGTTCTTGGGGTCATAGGACCTCCATGTATGACGGTGGGGGATGGTGTTCTTGGGGTCATAGGACCTCCATGTATGACGGTGGGGGATGGTGTTCTTGGGGTCATAGGACCTCCATGTATGACGGTGGGGGGTGGTGTTTTTGGGGTCATAGGACCTCCATGTATGACGGTGGGGGATGGTGTTCTTGGGGTCATAGGACCTCCATGTATGAAGGTGGGGGATGGTGTTCTTGGGGTCATAGGACCTCCATGTATGATGGTGGGGGATGGTGTTCTTGGGGTCATAGGACCTCCATGTGTGACGGTGGGGGGATGGTGTTCATGGGGTCATAGGACCTCCATGTATGATGGTGGGGGGATGGTGTTCTTGGGGTCATAGGACCTCCCATGTATGACGGTGGGGGATGGTGTTCTTCGGGTCATAGGACCTCCATATATGACGGTGGGGGATGGTGTTCTTGGGGTCATAGGACCTCCATGTATGACGGTGGGGGATGGTGTTCTTGGGGTCATAGGACCTCTATGTATGACGGTGGGGGATGGTGTTCTTGGGGTCATAGGACCTCCATGTATGACGGTGGGGATGGTGTTCTTGGGGTCATAGGACCCCCATGTATGATGGTGGGGGATGGTGTTCTTGGGGTTATAGGACCTCGATGTATGACGGTGGGGGATGGTGTTCTTGGGGTCATAGGACCTCTATGTATGACGGTGGGGGATGGTGTTCTTGGGGTCATAGGACCCCCATGTATGACGGTGGGGGATGGTGTTCTTGGGGTCATAGGACCTCCATGTATGACGGTGGGGGATGGTGTTCTTGGGGTCATAGGACCTCTATGTATGACGGTGGGGGATGGTGTTCTTTGGGTCATAGGACCTCCATGTATGACGGTGGGGGATGGTGTTCTTGGGGTCATAGGACCTCCATGTATGACGGTGGGGGATGGTGTTCTTGGGGTCATAGGACCTCCATGTATGATGGTGGGGGATGGTGTTCTTGGGGTCATAGGACCTCCATGTATGACGGTGGGGGATGGTGTTCTTGGGGTCATAGGACCTCCATGTATGACGGTGGGGGATGGTGTTCTTGGGGTCATAGGACCTCCCATGTATGACGGTGGGGGATGGTGTTCTTGGGGTCATAGGACCTTCATGTATGATGGAGGGGGATGGTGTTCTTGGGGTCATAGGACCTCCATGTACGACGGTGGGAGATGGTGTTCTTGGGGTCATAGGACCTCCATGTATGACGGTGGGGGATGGTGTTCTTGGGGTCATAGGACCTCCATGTATGACGGTGGGGGATGGTGTTCTTGGGGTCATAGGACCTCCATGTATGACGGTGGGAGATGGTGTTCTTGGGGTCATAGGTCCTCCATGTATGACGGTGGGGGATGTTGTATGACGGTGGGGGATGGTGTTCTTGGGGTCATAGGACCTCCATGTATGACGGTGGGGGATGGTGTTCTTGGGGTCATAGGCAGCATTCCTCCTCCTCCAAACACGGCGAGTTGAGTTGATGTCAAAGATCTTGATTTTGGTCTCCTCTGACCACAACACTTTCCCCCAGTTCTCCTCTGAATCATTCAGATGTTCATTAGTAATCTTCAGATGGACCTGTACATGAGATTTCCTGAGCAGGAGGACCTTGCGGGGGCTGCAGGATTTCAGTCGATCACGGTGTAGTGTGTTACCAATTGTTTTCTTGGTGACTATGGTCCCAGCTGAGATCATTGACAAGATTCTCCCGTGTAGTTCTGGGCTGATTCCTCACCGTTCTCCTGATCATTGAACCTCCACGAGGTGAGATCTTGTATGGAGCTCCAGACTGAGGGAGATTGACCGTTATTTTGTGTTTCCTCCATCTCTAGTGATTGGATAGGCTGCATTCTCAGTGATGTCATCGCTCTCTAGTGATTGGATAGGCTGCATTCTCAGTGATGTCATCGCTCTCTAGTGATTTGATAGGCTGCATTTTCAGTGATGTCACCGCTCTCTAGTGATTGGATTGGCTGCATTCCCAGTGATGTCATCGCTCTCTAGTGATTGGATAGGCTGCATTCTCAGTGATGTCATCGCTCTCTAGTGATTGGATAGGCTGCATTCTCAGTGATGTCATCGGTCTCTAGTGATTGGATAGGCTGCATTCTCAGTGATGTCACCGCTCTCTAGTGATTGGATAGGCTGCATTCTCAGTGATGTCATTGCTCTCTAGTGATTGGATAGGCTGCATTCTCAGTGATGTCATGGGTCTCTAGTGATTGGATAGTCTGCATTCTCAGTGATGTCATGGGTCTCTAGTGAATTGATTGGCTGCATTCTCAGTGATGTCATGGGTCTCTAGTGATTGGATAGGCTGTATTCTCTGTGATGTCACCGCTCTCTAGTGAATGGATAGGCTGCATTCTCAGTGATGTCATCGCTCTCTAGTGATTGGATAGTCTGCATTCTCAGTGATGTCATGGGTCTCTAGTGAATTGATTGGCTGCATTCTCAGTGATGTCATGGGTCTCTAGTGATTGGATAGGCTGTATTCTCTGTGATGTCACCGCTCTCTAGTGAATGGATAGGCTGCATTCTCAGTGATGTCATCGCTCTCTAGTGATTGGATAGGCTGCATTCTCAGTGATGTCATGGGTCTCTAATGATTGGATAGGCTGCATTCTCAGTGATGTCATGGGTCTCTAATGATTGGATAGGCTGCATTCTCAGTGATGTCATCGCTCTCTAGTGAATGGATAGGCTGCATTCTCAGTGATGTCATCGCTCTCTAGTGATTGGATAGGCTGCATTCTCAGTGATGTCATCGCTCTCTAGTGATTGGATAGGCTGCATTCTCAGTGATGTCATCGCTCTCTAGTGAATGGATAGGCTGCATTCTCAGTGATGTCATCGCTCTCTAGTGATTGGATAGGCTGCATTCTCAGTGATGTCATCGCTCTCTAGTGATTGGATAGGCTGCATTCTCAATGATGTCATCGCTCTCTAGTGATTGGATAGGCTGCATTCTCAGTGATGTCATCGCTCTCTAGTGATTGGATAGGCTGCATTCTCAGTGATGTCACCGCTCTCTAGTGAATGGATAGGCTGCATTCTCAGTGATGTCATCGCTCTCTAGTGATTGGATAGGCTGCATTCTCAGTGATGTCATGGGTCTCTAGTGATTGGATAGGCTGCATTCTCAGTGATGTCATCGCTCTCTAATGATTGGATAGGCTGCATTCTCAGTGATGTCATCACTCTCTAGTGATTGGATAGGCTGCATTCTCAGTGATGTCATGGGTCTCTAATGATTGGATAGGCTGCATTCTCAGTGATGTCACCGCTCTCTAGTGAATGTATAGGCTGCATTCTCAGTGATGTCATCGCTCTCTAGTGATTGGATAGGCTGCATTCTCAGTGATGTCATCGCTCTCTAGTGATTGGATAGGCTGCATTCTCAGTGATGTCATCGCTCTCTAGTGAATGGATAGGCTGCATTCTCAGTGATGTCATCGCTCTCTAGTGATTGGATAGGCTGCATTCTCAGTGATGTCATCGCTCTCTAGTGATTGGATAGGCTGCATTCTCAGTGATGTCATCGCTCTCTAGTGATTGGATAGGCTGCATTCTCAGTGATGTCATCGCTCTCTAGTGATTGGATAGGCTGCATTCTCAGTGATGTCATCACTCTCTAGTGATTGGATAGGCTGCATTCTCAGTGATGTCACCGGTTGAAGAATATGAACACGGACATTGTTATCATTTTAAAGGTTTATTTTATTATAGTTCCTAAAAAATATAGTAGTGTAAATCTCTGCTGGTAATTAGGTATCTATAATAATATAAATAAAGTGCGGCATCTTATTGTGATTTCATGAACTACAAATAGAAGCTGTGCTGGCCGGGCAGTATCAATGAATGGTACGAGTTATATATATATATATATATTGTATATACAGATCACACTGAACTCCCCAGAAAACTATGTGTAATGTGACATCTAGTGGTCACTGTGCGGTACTACTCCTAATCAGACTCACTCTCTGATTGGAGAATGTAGAACATGTTGTATTGTGTTAACCAAAAATAAGTAAATAAGAAAAAAAAGTATTGTCCTAGTAATACATATTAGTGTCAAATCAAAAATAATAAAAGTGACGGCTTTATTAATTGATTACATTTTTGTCTATATGTCTGAGGAAGCAGCCTAGTGATCGGAAAGCTTCAATTTATAAAAAAAAGGTAAAACTAGAACAATACTTTCTGCCTAATCTGCAACCAAAGTAGATGTAAACTCTAACTGCACCTAGCTTTGTATAAATGATTGACTTTCATTCATAAAATACTTGTTTTTATCTCCTTTCACTTCCTATCCAGCGATGGATACATAACAATCCCCAGAGCAGCTTTCCTGGTGGTGACAACAATGAATTGTCTTATGTGGTTTGAAGGTCATTTGTAGTCTTAATCAGAGGCAGAAGTGACAGGGTGACAACGAGGGACCGTAATTGGGAAACGGGGACGGAGCGTTGTCACCCTATAACAGGAAGTGCCTGAACAAGGACCGTCATGGCGGGATCACCGGGGATTATTTTAATGACAGCTGCAGATTTAAAAGTACTGCAAATCACTATAGAAACGATCAAACGATGAGATTCTAGTGATTGGATGGACTTTAAAGGGGTTGTAAAGGCAGAAGGTGCATTCTATGCATTAAGATAAAAAAACTTCTGTGTGCCCCTCCCCCCCCCCCTCCGATACTTACCTGAGCCCCATCTCCCCCATCTGCACGAAAAGTCTCAGCTGTCCGGGACCCTCCCTCCTGATTGGTTGAGACGCCATTGGCTCTCGCTGCTGTCAGTGAGCCAATAAGAAGAGAGAGGGGGAGGAGCCAAGCCACGGCTCTGTGTATGAATAGACACACAGGGCAGCGGCTCGGCTTGGGTGCCCCCAGAGCAAGCTACTTGGTGTGGGGGGTACTCGGGAGGTGGGAGGGGCCAGTAACGCTGGCGGGGGACCCAAGAAGAGGAGGATCGGGGGCTGCTCTGCTTCCACCGCGATGCGTGACAAAGAAATCGATAAATAAACCTATCATGAGAGTAATATGGAACTACCAATGCCGGTCTCCTGATGAAAAATACTAGTTGCCATAATTTGAGTCCCGCCCCCCCCCCGGAACGAATAACAGCTGGCGTTCCATCGTCCCGGCTCCATTCTCACCGATGCCGGGGATAGGCCGGACCTGTACATGGCACTGCGCCCCCAGCCAGTCTATTCAGATACAAAATATATATTTTTTTTTATTAATTTCTCAAATAAATTTTCAATTATAGTTAATGGAAGGCCAATTGGACGAGATGAAAAATGTTCACCGTCTGATTGTAGGATGGGGGAGGGGGGCTGGGCTGATTGGCTTCCATGCTAGTCCCGGGGCGACAATACTACTGCATTTCTCGGAAGAATAAAACCGGGGCTTATATTTCTTTTTGGCTACAAAAAACACACTGGGGCTTATTTTCAGGGGATGTCTTATGCCCCCCCCCCCCCCCCGTCAGCTCAGAGGTCATCATTATTAGTGTGAGAGGAATACAATTTTTTTAAATCCAACTTTAATGAAAGCAATAAAAAAACAAAACAAACAAACAACGTGCTTTGCTGCATAACAAGGAAAGAAGGAATAATCGTAAAATGATGGATGAGAAGCCATTGTACGGTGTATGGGGAGACCGGCACTCTACCAGGGGGAGGAGCTTCATCTCTGCGCCCAACATTCTCAGCATTGTGAACTATGGGAACCGTAGTCATGGTAATCCCCGGACACCAATCCGGCTGGGAATGCGGCTCAGCGCTGGAAAGATCCGGGCTTGAAGCCGGACTAAACTAAAAGACAACTTCCCTAAAAACAGAATGAACACCAGACAAATACCTACCTGCCCCCACATAGGGTGAGCATGGGTTTGCTCTGAACTTGGGTTCTAACCAATCCTGGAAGGGAGGATGTCACTCTTGCCCACTGTCACCCAATCAGCTGCCACCAGGGGATTCCCCGCCCTCCCGCAGATGCACAAAGGGGTGGAGATGCTCACGGCATCATTAGCCTAATATGACTGCATGGCTCAATGTATCTGACCTATAGATGGCCATATAAGGTCGATGATGTCATGAGTTTCCCCGCCCCTTTGTGCAGCTGCGGAGTGGCGAATCCCCTGGCGGCAGTTGATTGGGCAGCAGTGGGAGTGAGTGACATCTACCTTACAGGTTGGGTCCCAACCCAAGTTCCAGCCGAACACGTTGGATTCCCGACAACCCCCCCACCCTGCCGTGCTCAGTGGTTTGATCCACCAGTCCCTGTTTCCTGTAATGACATAGGTGACCAGCAGGAGGAACCACCGAGCACAGCGGGGCAGGGATCCGGGGTGGGCATTCCTCACGGACTGAGCGGGGCGCACACATCATGGAGTACAGGGAGATCAGGCTGTGTGGTGATGCGCCCCCTATGGGAGACATGCAAATGACAAGACTGTCCAATGGGGAATGCTGGTACTGGATGGAGGAACAGAAAGCCTGGGAGGGGGGATTCCCTGGGGGCAGTTGATTGATTGGGATTTTTTCATATTGGGGGGTGAAAAGAAATGTATTCAAAGTTCTATTTTAATTGCAGCCTCATCACATTGTCCCTAGGGTGTGACTCCTCAGGGGTGGAGACTGATGTTTTCTATAAAGCTCATTTCCCTCATGATTTAATCCAGACAGGAAGTGAGGGAAAAACTCCAATGGGGACACAGCCAGCAATACAAACCTCCCTCCCCCATACTGGTAAAGAATCATGTTGGTGTATTTGGGTGAAGTCAGCTAATCTGTTCAATACAAATTCTGATAAATCATTTCTGATTGGAAGAATCAGCCAATAATTCTCATTATTTATTACTTTGTCATCCTGATCCGTCACTATCAGGATCAACTAACAAGCCAGCAGAGACGGCAAACTTGTAATAATATCAAAAATAAATTTATATATAAAAACACACACATTAAATATAATATGACAATAATGATTATATATAATAATTAGGAGACACTTTCCCAAGCTGGAAATGTAAAATACACACAGGACACCCGGTACAGGAGGAGGAGAGAGACGAATCTAATATACATCTGTATATACAGTACAAGGCCATATACACCCAGCTATAAAACTACTTGGGACAGATGGTAACAACCATAACAATATATTATACGTTTATTCAAATATAAAAGATCAGATATATTATACAGGAGTGACATCACCGCTCTCCAGATATATTATACAATAGTGACATCACCGCTCTCCAGATATATTATACAATAGTGACATCACCTCCCTCCAGATATAAGATTTATTATACAATAGTGACATCATCACTCTCCAGATATATTATACCGAGTGACATCACCACTCCTCAGATATAAGATATATTATACAGGAGTGACATCACCGCTTTCCAGATATATTATACAGAGTGACATCACAGCCCTCCAGATATAAGATTTATTATACAATAGTGACATCACCGCTCTCCAGATATATTATACAGAGTGACATCACAGCCCTCCAGATATACAGGAGTGACATCACCAATCTCCAGATATAAGATTTATTATACAATAGTGACATATCTTATATCTGGAGAGTGGTGATATTATACAATAGTGACATCACTGCTCTCCAGATATAGGGTATATTTTACAATAGTGACATCACTGCTCTCCAGATATATTATACATAATGACATCACCACTCCTCAGATATAAGATATATTATACAGGAGTGACATCACCGCCCTCCAGATATAAGATATATTATACAGAGTGACATCACATCTCTCCAGATATAAGATATATTATACAGGAGTGACATCACCGCTACCAGATATAAGATATATTATACAGGAGTGACATCACCGCTACCAGATATAAGATATATTATACAGGAGTGACATCACCGCTCTCCAGATATAAGATATATTATACAGGAGTGACATCACCGCTCTCCAGATATATTATACATAATGACATCACCACTCCTCAGATATAAGATATATTATACAGAGTGACATCACCGCTCTCCAGATAAAAGATATATTATACAGGAGTGACATCACCGCTCTCCAGACATAAGATTTATTTTACAGGAGTGACATCACAGCCCTCCAGACATAAGATTTATTATACAGGAGTGACATCACAGCCCTCCAGATATAAGATATATTATACAGAGTGACATCACCGCTCTCCAGACATAAGATATATTATACAGAGTGACATCACCGCTCTCCAGATATAAGATATATTATACAGGAGTGACATCACCGCTCTCCAGATAAAAGATATATTATACAGGAGTGACATCACAGCCCTCCAGACATAAGATTTATTATACAGGAGTGACATCACCGCTCTCCAGATATAAGATATATTATACAGAGTGACATCACCGCTCTCCAGACATAAGATTTATTATACAGGAGTGACATCACCGCTTTCCAGATACAAGTTAAATGATGATCTTCCAGTCTTCCAGGCTGATCATTTAGAACTTCTGGCAGACTTGTAACAATGTAACGTCCCGTCACACTTTTCCACTCAACAGAAACATCAGAAAGAATTTTATGAATTACTCACAACAAAGACGGAGCAATAAATCCCGCGAGGGCGACCGACCTTCACCTGAATGTGATTTTCCTCCCCGTCGTTGTCCTCCGGGGTCCTCCGTCATTGTCCTCCGGGGTCCTCCGTCATTGTCCTCCGGGGTCCTCCGTCATTGTCCTCCGGGGTCCTCCGTCATTGTCCTCCGGGGTCCTCCGTCATTGTCCTCCGGGGTCCTCCAGGCTGTTCTCTGCTAGAGAAAGGGAAGAGAATTTTAATTCTGGGGGGAGGAGGGGTCTGTTGTTTGGTGGTTGCTCTGGACAACCATTCCCATGGTGGTTAATCATTTTGCAGACCCCCTTTGGCACAACATGAAGCATGAATTGAATATTAACTCGTCCGGAGCTGATTGTTAATGAATGGAGCCAGCAGGAGAGGCCCTGAGAGCTCTCATGTGAAGGACGCCAACTGATGGAGGTCTAATCATAGAAGAGAAGACGGGGGCTGAGTCCACACACAGTCTACAGATCACCAATAAAGGGTTAATACTACCAACATTCCAATCAGCTAAAGGAGCAACTCCGAGATTAGGGGAGGCCACATCACACCCAACCCTATCCAGGGGCTCATATGAGGAATAATAATGTGATATTGTTCAGGAGAAGCTTCACCAATACCAACATTTCAGCTTTTAAGTGCATACTAGTAGGCTCAATCAGACATACCCCCCTTTCGCTCATACCCCTTTAAAAAAAAAAAAAAAAGTGATTTGGTGTCTCCGGGCACAGAAAATGGTCTGCAGGCTTCCTGGGTGATTTGGTGAAATGGCCAGGCCCTCGCACCTATCCGGCAACCCCTCGTCTCCACCCCCACCTTGTCTCAGCAGAAAGGACAGAACTCCTCCACCAAATCCTGCACTTCTCCATGCAGCCATGGAGAGGCTCCTCTTTGGTCCCCACCCTCACCCCAACAGTGGGCAACATAGAGGACAGAACTCCTTCCTACAGATCCTGCGCTTCGTTGTGCAGCCACAGCATTCCCTCATCTCCATCTCCTCTCAGCATTCAGCAGACTCTGGCAGCTGACTCCTGTCCTCAGCCAGACCCTGAACTTTTTGCACTGTCCACTGTCATGTAAGGGAGGCTGTTGACATCTCATGTAAGGAGAAGATAGGATGCTCTAAACATCTATCAGATACAACCGATTTTTTGAGGGTAACCATAATGCTGATGCAGACCACTATGAAATTGAGTTTAACACCTCTGCTCTACAAGCTCCTAGGGTGGTTTGGTGGCTCCAGGCACAGCAAAGTGTCTACAGGCTTCCTGGGTGGTTTGGTGGCTCCAGGCACAGCAAAGTGTCTACAGGCTTCCTGGGTGGTTTGGTGACTCCAGGCACGGCAAATTGTCTGCAGGCCTCCTGGGTGGTTTGGTGACTCCAGGCACAGCAAAGGGTCTACAGGCCTCCTGAGTGGTTTGGTGGCTCCATTCACAGCAAATGGTCTGCAGGCTTCCTGGGTGGTTTGGTGGCTCCAGGCACAGCAAATAGTCTGCGGGCTTCCTGGGTGGTTTGGTGGCTCCAGGCACAGCAAATAGTCTACAGGCTTCCTGGGTGGTTTGGTGGCTCCATTCACAGCAAATGGTCTACAGGCTTCCTGGGTGGTTTGGTGGCTCCAGGCACAGCAAATGGTCTGCAGGCTTCCTGGGTGGTTTGGTGGCTCCAGGCACGGCAAATTGTCTACAGGCCTCCTGGGTGGTTTGGTGACTACAGGCACAGCAAAGGGTCTACAGGCTTCCTGGGTGGTTTGGTGGCTCCAGGCACAGCAAATAGTCTGCAGGCTTCCTCGGTGGTTTGGTGGCTCCAGGCACAGCAAATGGTCTGCAGGCTTCCTCGGTGGTTTGGTGGCTCCAGGCACAGAAAATGGTCTACAGGCTTCCTGGGTGGTTTGGTGACTACAGGCACAGCAAATGGCCTGCAGGGTCTTGTACGTAAGTGGAGCCTTTATTAACTAGAGAACAGCCAAGAGATCATTCTGAAAAAAATTCCCCCCATCACTCTCACAATGGATGTAAAGCCCACTAGTGGCCATTAGATCTGAGCACCGCATCATGGGAAGAGGTCACATGCTTCCCCCATACCTGGAAGCACAGGGTATTCTGCGGGGGACACAGGAGTGGTGGGGGAGCCCTATAGAACTAGGTGTCATTTTGCCTTGAATGGGAAAGGTGGTGGTCTCTTTGAACCTCTAAGCAATTACAAGTTCTAATGTTTGACTAAAGTGATTGTATCAATCTGGGTATTGTGAATGTGGGTGTGAATGTGGGTGTGAATGTGGGTGTGAATGGTTTGTGCAGCTGCGATTCCCCTTCTTTTTAACATATGACAACGTTGTCCTATTTTTAAACTACCTGTGAGGTAAACTGTTAGTCCCTTTCTTTTTCATTAATCTCTCTGTGTTTTTTCAATACAATAAAACTTTTTTTGAATCAATCGCTGTGTCCTAGAAGTGGTCCTCTTGGGAGAACTATATTCTCTCTCTTTTCTTATATGCGTCTTTGGATCGCTAGGACTGCGTCTTTTTGGTTATACCATCTAGATGAAAGATTGAATATATATATATAATTTTTATTATTATTTATTTTATTTTATTACTTTAATTAATAATTAACGATTGATCCAGGCAATCCATATATTTTTCCACAAGAGAAAGGAAGTCTGGTCTTGGGAAGAAGAGAACTGGGAAGTAGATTGTGTGCGTTGCGGCTGCAGCCAGAGGGGGCGGGGTGATGGGCGCGTTGAGTACAGTTAGGTGAAGGAGGCCCAGATTTTGGGGTTACATCACCAGAGGATGGGAGAAGCAGAAGGGTCATCCCCCAGTGGTTTGGAGTGTTGGGCTTGTGGATTTAGAATTAGCCGGAGTTGGTGAGCGCAGTAATAAGGAGAGGACAGAAGTGAGGGTGATATATATAAGGTGTGGGGTGCAGGAGAGTTAAAGGATAGAAGACACAGCTGTCAGAAGGAATGGTAGACATTGCATTTTAGAAGGGGGAGGAAGAGCTAAAAGTGTAAACAAGGTCACCTGTATTGTTATTTTCAAGGTTTTCTTGTGTTCCTTCGCTGGGGTGCAGCTGAGTCGGGGTGCTTCCACTTATAGAAATCCCCCCACTTTGAGAGAGAACCCCATCTGCAAACATGCCTTCCCCAATGGATGCTTAGTTATTTACTGCTAAGAATGGGGGAGGGGGGGTGCTTCTAATTGCCATCAGGGATTTAATAAAACAAGGCTGTCTATGCCAAGAAAAATCCACTTCAGAAACAGACTTGTAGGTGTAGAGATGAGGAGGCCATAATTTAAAGGCACGGGGAGGAAACAAAAGCAATGTAGACAGTCTACAGATGGTTAAGCATAAAAGAATACCGGAGTTAAAGGGGACATATTGAGCAGTTTTCAGTAATGCGATTCTAGCTGGAGTTGCAGCAGTCTCTGCCCCCGAGGAGCTCACAATCTAAGGTCCATAACTCACATGAAATACCTCCAGTGTGTCTTGTGTGGGTGGAAACCGAAGTACCCGGAGGAGATCTGCACAGGGAGAACATGTTGGGATTGGGATTTGAACCGACAACCCTAGTGCTGCCAGGCGGAAGTGCTAAACACTGAGCCACTGTGCTGCCCACTTTTTGATTATAGATAGGAGGCAGGGCACTGTGCCTTGTACCTGAGCCTACCCGCCTCTCACCAAATTCAGAGCCAGGACCAGCAGGCAGACCCAGTAATGAAGTCATTGGGTCTCCAAAGAGATCTTTCTTTATCCTACATCATGGGACACAGAGCAACCATAATAATGACTATCTGGGTTATACGCCCCCTACTGGTGGATGGACACTGGCAGATAGTCAAACAGGAAGTCCCCCCCTATATAACCTATATATTTGCCAGTGTCTGTAAGGTGGATGGTCACTGATGTCATACATGTGCTCTTGGAGCATACTTTGAAGTCCATGATTCTACATAGAACCATCCAGACCTCCATCAGATCCATTCGAAAAAAGCAATCGGCCAAAATGGATGGTACCCGAGCCTCATTGGAAGGAGAGAAGATTCCTCGAGGTTTTGCCTGTAATGTGGCCCTACGGCGCTGGACCCCACGTATTGGTGCCCTATGCAGTGTTCTGACCAAGGTACTTTCCTGCAGGGTGCTATACAGGTCCAGGGGAGTGGACCCCAAATTATGGGGGACCCAGTCTCTGAAGGTCTTTTATGACAAAGCTCACTGTGATGGGTGAAGATTGGACTCCTGTTATGTTCAGAGTCCTGCAGCGGGAATGGTAAGTCTGCATTATTTCAGTTTCTCTTTTTAAACAAGAAAAAAAAGGGAGAGATCTGACTGTCTGTTCTCCTGGTGGCCACTGGGGGCAGTGTGCTGTTTAATCACACTGTGTACTTCTTACTCATGTGGGCTGCTGTTTCTCCTCCAGCCACTAGAGGGCTCGTCAAACCCCAGGCGCCAGGTCGCCATGGTGACCAGAAACCGCACCCTGGCGCCTAGGCTGCCACCAGCCCACTCACTGCAACTCCCGACGCCCCAGACATGCAGTGCTGGGCAGCCGATCCTTCTCTCTCCCCCTGGCTAGTCTCCATGGTTTCCCAGGAGGCGGGCAGTAGTCCGATGTCCGGCTGTGAGTGACATGGGAGGGGGCTGGCCTTCTCTCCTCACACAGCCGTTGTCCCCTCCTCCTCCCCAATGCCCGGGCAGGGTCCGAGCATGAATGGCTTCTCTCTGTGGGAGCTGTGTTGGCTCTCTTCTGCTGCCCGTGCCACATCGCCACCAAGCTGGGCTCCCCCCCCCCCCCCAGAGCCCACCTACACAGTGCGGGAGGAGTCGGCGGGTGGAGGTCAGGCTTCGGCAGAGGGTGACCCGGAAGCCTGACAGAGTAGGCAGACTGTCAGCACTCGGATCGGGAGGTTTTCTGGTGGAGGGTGGTTCAGGGGAGCTGCCTGGGCTGTGTGCATGGCGGGACAGGGGGGGACAGCCGATACAAATGTAAGGGGCCCCGGCTAGGAGAAGGCAGGAGCGGGTGAAGGGGAGGCGTGTTGTGCAATACAGAAACAAACTTGGCAGCTTCTGCTGCTCTGTGTCGGAGAAGGGGAGATGAGGCAACTAGATATGTGATAGACGAGTCCCTGTGGGGGACACGCATGTAGGCAGGAAGTTGCTGTAAAGAGGCAGCAGAAGATCAGCAGCACTGGGATACTTCTTTCATCCTTTTTTGTATTTTATTTAAAGTGTCTAAGTGCAGTTGGGTTGTAAAAATGTGCAGTAGAGACATGTTTTGGCCAGCCTTAAGCTGCATTAGGCAGCAGATGAGGGTGTTTTACATGTTACAGTAATTTTATTTATTTTTTATTTATTTCAGATACTTATATAGCACCGTCAATTTACGCAGCACTTTACATATACATTGTACATTCACATCAGTCCCGACCCTCAAGGAGCTTACAATCTACGGTCCCTAACTCACATTCATACATACCGGGGACAATTTAGATCCAATAAACCTACCAGCATGTCTTTGTAGTGTGGGAGGAAACCGGAGAACCCGGAGGAAACCCAACGCAGGCACAGGGAGAACATGCAAACTCCAGGCAGGTAGTGTTGTGGGTGGGATTTGAACCAGCGACCCTTCTTACTGCTAGGCGAAAGTGCGAACCCCCCCTACACCACTGTGCTACCCCCTACACCACTGTGCTACCCCCTACACCACTATGCTACCTCCTACACCACTGTGCTACCCCCTACACCACTGTGCTACCCCCTACACCACTGTGCTACCCCCTACACCACTGTGCTACCTCCTACACCACTGTGCCGCCCCAAATGATACATTAGGCATAATAAGGCGTTTCCCCCTATAGCAGGTTTTTAGTGTCAGGCTGGGTTCACACTATTGCAAATTGGATGTGGCTTTTCTCCGCCTCCAATTCCAATGTCAGGAGATTGTGACCGGCTCTCTATGGAGCCGACTCACAGGGTTCCGGGATGGCTTTGGAGCGAATTGCAGAAGAGTCCGGTGCGTCTTCTGGTCCGTTCCAGGTCCAAATTCAACCAAAAATTCGGACTGAAACGGTAAATGGGGACACACCGGACCCCTGATGTGAGCCGCTCGGTGCTGCAGTGTAAACCCAGCCTTATTCTTTCTGGCCAGCCCAGAACCCTGATGTAACAGCGTTACATTGGAGTTATTGACTGGGTGCTCCGCTGTGAGTAAGTTACCCTGGCCTTACCCCGGGAGCTGACAATCCATACTACGCTAAAAACAAACTGGCTCCTAACTTTAACTGGCTCCTAGATTCAAAGCAAATTTGTCAAGCCCTGTATATATATATATCTATCTCAACCACCAGGGCGGCACCAGGAGTCATGCGGCTCAGGAAGGTGGACCGCATTCTGTCTCTATGGTCCATGCATATTCCAGGTATAGAATAGTGGCAGGGGGAACTCTGCAGGTGAATCTACTAGATTCCAAGTTCTACAACAAGTTGGGACAGGTTGTGTCCAGGATGAGGGTCCCACTGGCAATAGGGGTAGATGCACTGGTAACACCTTAGAGACCAGTTCTCCATTATTGACGCTTTCCCTCTGTTTCGACTTCTGCCACCTCTGTTGTGAAGAATCCGGAATGGGGTAACAATGATAATGTTATCCGGATTAGCCCAGGAGGGGGTAACACTGATAATAATGTTAGCCGGATTAGCCCAGGAGGGGGTAACACTGATAATAATGTTGGCCGGATTAGCCCAGGAGGGGGTAACAATGATAATAATGTTGGCCGGATTAGCCCAGGAGGGGGTAACAATGATAATAATGTTGGCCGGATTAGCCCAGGAGGGGGTAACACTGATGATAATGTTATCCGGATTAGCCCAGGAGGGGGTAACACTGATAATAATGTTGGCCGGATTAGCCCAGGAGGGGGTAACCCTGATAATAATGTTGGCCGGATTAGCCCAGGAGGGGGTAACAATGATAATAATGTTGGCCGGATTAGCCCAGGAGGGGGTAACACTGATAATAATGTTGGCCGGATTAGCCCAGGAGGGGGTAACACTGATAATAATGTTGGCCGGATTAGCCCAGGAGGGGGTAACAATGATAATAATGTTGGCCGGATTAGCCCAGGAGGGGGTAACACTGATAATAATGTTGGCCGGATTAGCCCAGGAGGGGGTAACACTGATAATAATGTTGGCCGGATTAGCCCAGGAGGGGGTAACAATGATAATAATGTTGGCCCGATTAGCCCAGGAGGGGGTAACACTGATAATAATGTTATCCGGATTAGCCCAGGAGGGGGTAACACTGATGATAATGTTATCCGGATTAGCCCAGGAGGGGGTAACACTGATAATAATGTTAGCCGGATTAGCCCAGGAGGGGGTAACACTGATAATAATGTTGGCCGGATTAGCCCAGGAGGGGGTAACAATGATAATAATGTTGGCCGGATTAGCCCAGGAGGGCTTGATACACTGACATAGTGAGTCTTGCCGGGGGTCGCTCCTGGGACACTTCCAGTCCAGCAGGACCTAATAGTCTTGAGTCCTGTATCTCAGCACCATTGAGCCCCTTGGAAGCCAGCTTCAGGGAACTTCAATACAGGAGTCGAAAATATATTTTTTTTGCCTGGGGTGAAGCCAGGAAGTGTCACCCACAGAACTATGTGAGTGGGAGATTTTCTTTCTTTCTCCAATCGGTAGGGGAAAGGAGATTGGCCTTAAGTACCGTTATCGCTTCTTTGGTTTCTATCACTTCACTAAGTGGATTGTCAGAGTTGGCGGCTCTTTCATGCAAGGAGCCGTTTTTGGTCTCGCTTCATATTAAGGTTGATGTTGTGTCCTCGTCCTTTTTTATGCCTAGAATGGTGTCTGGTTTTCACTTGAATCAAGATAATGTCTTGCCTTCTTTTCTGATCCTGGGTTGGCAGGAGTTGGATCACGGCATACTCTGGAGGTAGTTCTGGTGATTTGTCGGGAAAGGTCAGGAATCCTGGTTTGTGCTGCCAGTAGAGCCCAGGATGGGCAGGAGGCATCCAAGTTATTTATTTTCATTGGATTTGCCAGTTAATTATTTGAGCCTATGGCTTGAAAGGGCAAGATCCCCCATCCCTTTTTTTTGGTAAAAGCTCTCACTACCAGGTGTGTGGGGGCATCTTGGGCCATCAGGTGTCAGTGGCTCAGGATTTAAGGCCATTACATTGTCTTTTGTTCATCCATTCACAGAATTTTACCAGATGGATATCAAAGTCATGGAGGACACTGCTTGGCCACAGTATGTTTTGGGTGGCAGAAGGAGTCCTTCTCAGGTGGCAGTTCCTGTGATTGTGTCTTCCTCCCCTCAAGGGCATTGCTTTAGGACATCCCATATAGTCATTATTATGGTTGCTCTGTGCCCCGTGATATACGATAAAGAAATTAGGATTTTTCTGTCATACTTACCTGTAAAATCCTTTTTTTGGAGTTCATCGCGGGACACAGAGGTCCCTCCCATCTTTTTTGGGATATTCGTCGCTTTGCTACAAACCGGAGGTCCTTCCTGTGTAGGAGGGGTTATATAGGGGTGGACTTCCTGTTTGACTATCTGCCAGTGTCCATCCACCAGTAGGGGGCGTATAACCCAGATACTCATTATTATGGTTGCTCTGTGTCCCATGATGTACTCCAAGAAAAGGATTTTACAGGCAAGTATGACGGAAAAATCCTAATTTCTTAAAGCGGAGTTCCAGCCTTTCTTCCACCCACAGCCCCAATGGTAGCCGATACCTGAACCTGTAATCTTTTGGCTATTTTTGCTACATATGTACGTTGCTGCGGCAACGTATGTCCTATCATGACCCCTGGGATTGATGACAGTTAATGGGAGTCAAGATATGTCAGGCCATTGCATTATTTCTGCAATCCTCAGTGCACCGCCATGTATCCTGACTGTGCAGGCGGGAGATCGGGAGGTGCATGCTGGGTAGCCAGCTGCACCAAATCTCGTAAACCAGTATGAGCGGGCTTCAGATGCCCACAGTAGCAATGGCCGCTGTCTGCACAGCAGGGACGCTGTGAGTGAAGGAACCGTTTACACCAGGGGGTCTCAAACTGGCGGCACTCTAGCTGTCGCAGAACTACAAGTCCCATCATGCCTCTGACTGGGGGGGTCATGCTTGTAACTGTCAGCCTTGCAATGCCTCATGGGACTTGTAGTTTTGCAACAGCTGGGGGGTCGCCAGTTTGAGACCCCCCTGGTTTACACCTTCAATTGCACTAACAAAGAAGATCGCGGGGGAGGTTTTTTAAAAAAAAATGACAAGGAGACTGAATCTCTGCTTTAAAAACAAATGGATTTAGTTAGAAAATTTGAATTGCATGTTGATACTGGGGGGGTGGGGGGGGCTTCAAAGAGACCCTGTCACCTTACCCCTACAAAGAGCATCTTCCGGACAATTTATCTCCATCTGTGCTCCTCCCAGATCTTCTCTGCCGTGGAGGGGGGAGCCGCCACCTCTGGGTATGGAGGAGCATTAGATCTGCCTCCCTTTTATTCCCGGGGCCCGGCAGCCAATCACTAGACTTGAGCACTGTCACATGACTGGGAAAATGATGTCGCCCCCCCCGGTCACTGACACATCCAACTTCCGTTCCAGGTGAGGGGGTGTGTGTGTGTAATGGTGGGGGGGGGGCGGGGTACCCCTTTGCATGGACCATTATACCCAATGCTGGGTCAGACTTCAGCCCGTCACACACTATTGCCCCGTACAGACGATCGGACATTCCGACAACAAAGCCATGGATTTATTCCTGACGGATGTCGGCTCAAACTTGTCTTGCATACACACGGTCGCACAAATGTTGTCGGGATTTCCGGACGACAAGAACGCGGTGACGTACGACGAGCCGATATAAGATGAAGTTCAATAGCCAGTGCGGCTCTTCTGCCTGATTCTGAGCATGCGTGGAACTTTGTGCGTCGGAATTTACGCGATCAGATTTTGTTGTCGGAAAATTTTTGAGCCAGCTCTCCAACTTTGTGTGTCGGAAATTCCGATGGAAACTCTCCGATGGAGCCCACACACGATCGGAATTTTCAACAAGCTCCGATCGCACATTTTCCGTCGGAAAGTCCGACCATGTGTACGGGGCATAATAGTTTTTTTCAGGGTTGAACACAAAAGAAAATGACAACTCTGATCAGAGCCGCTGTACTAACAGTCTGATGTTAGTACAGCGATCTCCCCTGCTAAGCTTTTAGTTCTGACAGGGTGGTCGGGAACCAGTTGGCTGCTGGTTTTACAGCATACTCGTCCAATGGCTGCCATACACACGGGGCGAATGTCGGGCAGTTTTTATTGAACCGGCCGATTGTCTCCTTGACTTGACAGTTCAGGTGAGAAAACAAGCGACTGTGACCGTCATCGTTCCCGGTGTGCCCCGAATGTAACGGTTTTGAGCAGCGGTGATAATGATTGGTTGAGTTGTACATAGTGAAGGTTCTCTTTATGGAGACATTAGGGGTCTATCTTGTCCTCTCTGCTCTCTGACCAGAGAAGAAGCTGAGTGACCTCAGTCTGCACTCCATTGACTTCAATAGAGGGGCGACCCTGAACCTGGAAGTGATCAAAGCTGAGCACACCAGTGTTCACACTTCACGAGGGAATGAATGTTCTTCTCCTCTGACACCTTCTGAGATGGTCCTGGGGGCGCCCCGGAGGGAAGGTAAGCCTGGGACACGTGACGGGGGTGGGGGGGGGGGTCAGGCAGAAATGTGGGGGGAGGGTGACGTTCCCCACCATGTGAATCTCTGTCTGTAATAGTGTTAGCGGGCAATGAAAGGATCATTTTTATTGTGGTTTTTTTTTTTTTTTTTTTTTTTTAACAGTTTGGTGGATTTGAACCTATCAGGTTTTTACTGATCTCGGGGACTCTGTTAGAATATTTCCCTCACTTCCTGTCCCTGTGACAACAATTTCACCAGATCACAACACAAATAACATTTATTCAGCCAATAGAAGTAGAAGAGATCGGGTACTACAGAGACTCGGCCTAAATGCTATTGGTTATTAAAGCGGACCCCCTCCCCCCTCCCCTTTACACATTTGTGATTTTTTTTTTTTTTTTTCTTACTTTTCCATGGTTGCCCTTCCTGAGTCCTCCTAGGTGGGGGAGATGTTTCCAGCCACCTGCTCCTTCCTGGAATGTCTATGTCACCCCCCAGGGGGCAGTATATTTTGTGTATATTTTGTTTTTAGCACATTGTCTCCTAACATGCACAGCAGCCAGTCTGACAGTTTATGGATAGCAGCAGAGACCTGTCCGCACATGTGCAGAATCTCATTCCAAGATGGCGGCACAGGAGCAGTGATGAGGGAGTTTGGGCTGGAGGGGGAAGTCAGATTTTTTATATATATACAGGGAGAGTTTTTTCTGGGATTAGAAATAACATTTGATCTCGGGATGGTGAAGTTTTAGTAGGGATAGCTGGACCCCAATCCCTCCTGAGATCCAACAGGAAATCTCTCCAACGTCATTGGAAGTCCCCTCTTGGATAGAACTGGTGTCCCCATTGGAAGACTTCCCCTCCATTCCTGTTCTGGTGACAACATGACATGTTACATTTCTCAGCATCTTCTCCATCACCTTTTCTCATCTCACTGTCAGTGATCAGCGGAGATCTCTTGGTGTAGAAAGGATTCCTTGGTGTGGGGTGGATGTCTGGGTGCGGGGAAGGATGGCATGGGTCAGATGTCTGGTTGCGGGGGCGGATGTCAGGGGGCGGAGAAGGTTGGCGCGGGTTAGATGTCAGGTTGCGGGGGCGGCTGTCAGGGGGCGGATGTCTGGTTGTGGGGGCGGATGGCAGGGGGCGGATGTCTGGTTGCGGGGGCGGATGGCAGGGGGCGGATGTCTGGTTGTGGGGACAGATGGTGCGGGTCAGATGTCTGGTTGCAGAGGTGGATGGCAGGGGGCGGGGGTGGGGGCGGCTGTCAGGGGGTGGATGTCTGGTTGCGGGGGCGGCTGTCAGGGGGCGGATGTCTGGTTGCAGAGGTGGATGGCAGGGGGCGGATGTCTGGGGGTTTTTGTGTGGTTGCGGGGACGGATGGCGCGGGTCAGATGTCTGGTTGCGGAGGTGGATGGCAGGGGGCGGGGGTGGGGGCGGCTGTCAGGGGGTGGATGTCTGGTTGCGGGGGCGGCTGTCAGGGGGCGGATGTCTGGTTGCAGAGGTGGATGGCAGGGGGCGGATGTCTGGGGGTTTTTGTCTGGTTGCGGGGACGGATGGCGCGGGTCAGATGTCTGGTTGCGGGGGTGGCTGTCAGGGGGCGGATGTCTGGTTGTGGGGGCGGATGGCAGGGGGCGGATGTCTGGTTGCGGAGGTGGATGGCAGGGGGCGGATGTCTGGGGGCGGCTGTCAGGGGGCGGATGTCTGGTTGCGCGGGCGGATGGCAGGGGGCGGATGTCTGGTTGCGGAGGTGGATGGCAGGGGGCGGATGTCTGGGGGTGGGGGCGGATGTCTGGTTGCGGGGGCGGATGGCAGGGGGCGGATGTCTGGTTGCGGAGGTGGATGGCAGGGGGCGGGGGCGGGGGTGGCTGTCAGGGGGCGGATGTCTGGTTGCGGGGGCGGATGGCAGGGGGCGGATGTCTGGTTGCGGAGGTGGATGGCAGGGGGCGGATGTCTGGGGGTGGATGTCTTGGCTTGGGGCAAATTTTGTTTTTGTCTAGGGGATTGTAGAATGGAGATACCTAATCCTCCGATCCTCCCAGTACAAGACCGGTCCTTGTGGCTCCTGCCCCCCCCCCCCTCCGTCTTGTGCGGTGGACTGTTCCTGACGTCATCCCGCCCATAGACCTGCTCTGGACGGGAAGTTGTCAAGAACAGTCCACCGCTGGATCATGGGGGAGTGCGGTTTGCAGTGGGAGTGATGGATTTGGGGGGGGGGGGGGTACAGTCTTTCCCCAATCCCTCAGACAAAAACAGCAGTTGACCACAGCCCCACTGCACCGGAATATCTTTTTTTTTTTTTTTACCCAGAATTTGGTTGGATTGCTCCAGTTGTCAGTTAAAGCCAATTACCCCTCAGGATCCCTCCATCCCTGGTGAAGTGGAACCTTTTGATTCTCCAAAACTCGTTGGATATTTCAATAAATCTGGACTGTTCCTTTCTTTTTTTGTGCACATAATCCCTACTTCTTACCCTGTACCCCCGCACCACCACATCCCGAACTTTAAACATGTGAAAGTCAGGTCTTTTTTTGGTGCCCAACTAGATTCCAATTGAGTGAGCCGTCTTCTCTTTCAACATCGGTACCTGATATCTTGTCCCGTACACTGTGTCTCCGCCCCTCTAGGTGATCTCTTGTCCCGTACATTGTGTATCCGCCCCTCTAGGTGATCTCTTGTCCCGTACATTGTGTATCCGCCCCTCTAGGTGATCTCTTGTCTCGTACATTGTGTCTCCGCCCCTCTAGGTGATCTCTTGTCCCGTACACTGTGTCTCCGCCCTTCTAGGTGATCTCTTGTCCCGTACATTGTGTTTCCGCCGCTCTAGGTGATCTCTTGCCCCGTACATTGTGTCTCCGCCCCTCTAGGTGATCTCTTGTCCCGTACATTGTGTTTCCGCCGCTCTAGGTGATCTCTTGCCCCGTACATTGTGTCTCCGCCCCTCTAGGTGATCTCTTGCCCCGTACATTGTGTCTCCGCCCCTCTAGGTGATCTCTTGCCCCGTACATTGTGTCTCCGCCCCTCTAGGTGATCTCTTGTCCCGTACATTGTGTCTCCGCCCCTCCAGGTGATCTCTTGTCCCGTACATTGTGTCTCCGCCCCTCTAGGTGATCTCTTGTCCCGTACACTGTGTCTCCGTCCCTCTAGGTGATCTCTTGTCCCGTACACTGTGTCTCCGCCCCGCTAGGTGATCTCTTGTCCCGTACACTGTGTCTCCGCCCCGCTAGGTGATCTCTTGTCCCGTACACTGTGTCTCCACCCCTCCAGGTGATCTCTTGCCCCGTACATTGTGTCTCCGCCCCTCTAGGTGATCTCTTGCCCCGTACACTGTGTCTCCGCCCCGCTAGGTGATCTCTTGCCCCATACATTGTGTCTCCGCCCCTCTAGGTGATCTCTTGCCCCGTACATTGTGTCTCCGCCCCTCTAGGTGATCTATTGCCCCGTATATTGTGTGTCTCCGCCCCTCTAGGTGATCTCTTGCCCCGTACATTGTGTCTCCGCCCCTCTAGGTGATCTCTTGCCTCGTACATTGTGTCTCCGCCCCTCTAGGTGATCTCTTGTCCCGTACATTGTGTGTCTCCGCCCCTCTAGGTGATCTCTTGCCCCGTACATTGTGTCTCCGCCCCTCCAGGTGATCTCTTGTTCCGTACATTGTGTCTCCGCCCCTCTAGGTGATCTCTTGTCCTGTACATTGTGTGTCTCCGCCCCTCCAGGTGATCTCTTGCCCTGTATATTGTGTGTCTCCGCCCCTCCAGGTGATCTCTTGTCCCGTACATTGTGTGTCTCCGCCCCTCCAGGTGATCTCTTGCCCCGTACACTGTGTGTCTCCACCCCTCCAGGTGATCTCTTGCCCCGTACATTGTGTCTCCGCCCCTCTAGGTGATCTCTTGCCCCATACATTGTGTCTCCGCCCCTCTAGGTGATTTCTTGCCCCGTACACTGTGTCTCCGCCCCGCTAGGTGATCTCTTGCCCCGTACATTGTGTCTCCGCCCCTCTAGGTGATCTATTGCCCCGTATATTGTGTGTCTCCGCCCCTCTAGGTGATCTCTTGCCCCGTACATTGTGTGTCTCCGTCCCTCTAGGTGATCTCTTGTCCCGTACATTGTGTGTCTCCGCCCCTCTAGGTGATCTCTTGCCCCGTACATTGTGTGTCTCCGCCCCTCTAGGTGATCTCTTGCCCCGTACATTGTGTGTCTCCGCCCCTCTAGGTGATCTCTTGCCCCGTACATTGTGTGTCTCCGTCCCTCTAGGTGATCTCTTGTCCCGTACATTGTGTGTCTCCGCCCCTCTAGGTGATCTCTTGTCCCGTACATTGTGTGTCTCCGCCCCTCTAGGTGATCTCTTGTCCTGTACATTGTGTCTCCGTCCCTCTAGGTGATCTCTTGTCCCGTACATTGTGTGTCTCCGCCCCTCTAGGTGATCTCTTGTCCCGTACACTGTGTAACGCCGCTCCAGGTGATCTCTTGTCCCGTACATTGTGTGTCTCCGCCCCTCTAGGTGATCTCTTGCCCCGTACATTGTGTGTCTCCGCCCCTCTAGGTGATCTCTTGCCCCGTACATTGTGTGTCTCCGCCCCTCTAGGTGATCTCTTGCCCCGTACATTGTGTGTCTCCGCCCCTCTAGGTGATCTCTTGCCCCGTGCATTGTGTGTCTCCGCCCCTCTAGGTGATCTCTTGCCCCGTACATTGTGTGTCTCCGCCCCTCTAGGTGATCTTTTGCCCCGTACATTGTGTGTCTCCGCCCCTCTAGGTGATCTCTTGCCCCGTACATTGTGTGTCTCCGCCCCTCTAGGTGATCTCTTGCCCCGTACATTGTGTGTCTCCGCCCCTCTAGGTGATCTCTTGCCCCGTACATTGTGTGTCTCCGCCCCTCCAGGTGATCTCTTGCCACGTACATTGTGTGTCTCCGCCCCTCTATGATGACGTCTCCACTAAAGTTTCTCTTCTCTTCTCCCCTGCAGGTGGTAAACTTGCAGTACAGTGAAGTCCAGGACCGGGTCATGCTCACCGGCCGTCACATGGTGCGGGACGTCAGCTGCAAAAACTGCAACAGCAAGCTGGGCTGGATCTACGAATTTGCCACGGAGGACAGCCAGCGCTACAAAGAGGGGCGTGTCATCCTGGAGCGCGCTCTGGTGCGGGAAAGCGAAGGCTTCGAGGAACACGTCCCGTCCGACAATTCCTGAACTCCATCATTCCATTTCCACGTCAAACTCTCTACGACGTCTTTGCATACAATGTTACCTTCGTCTCCGAGTCGCATTGATAAGATGGAGGAACTGAGAAAGGCCTGCTCAATTATTTCACGTTTTAAGTTGTCTGCCACCTCCAGCAAATTTTTCTATGAATGCTGACAGTTTGATTTCACCCCAATAACCCCCCCGAGGGGGGCCCTCACCCCCTCTCTGCCAATCTGGCAAATGCCTTATATTATCGATTGTTTGATTTATAATCTTTTCCTGCCCCCCATAGTCTTTGTGTCGATCGATATTCCTTCTTTGTTCTCCTTTCAGCAGCCTCTTATCATACGGATCAGCTTGTAATGCCGCGTTTTCAGGGTCCGGTGTTTTGCGGGAGCTTGCGCTTGTCAGTGCCTCATAAAGGCAGCTGGGGGGGTTATCGGGTGATCCAGGCTCCTCCCACCAGCCCCCGCCCCTCGCCATCTCCCGGGTGTGCCGCAGTGTGGATTTCTATCACCAGAAAAATTCTATATATTGAAATGCAGTTTGTTTAATGGAAGTGATGAAGAATCTCTCAGTAGTCGTGTAATAAAATAATTCTCTCTGGTGTCACCATTTCTAGATGTGTGTTTTTTTTTTTCATGTGCGGGGACACCGTGTCCTGTAAGTGGCCAGAAACAGATCCCGGTCCGAACGACACCGACAGGCTCTGATTCTGGACACTCCGTAATTCAGAAACATTAGGGGTGCACCGAATGGAAATTTGAGTGCCGAAACCGAAAATGCAGGAGGCACCTAGTGGAAAACCACAACCGAAAATGACATGTATATAAAAATATAAATATTTTTTAAAATAATTGTATTTGAATAATTAAATTTAATATCCTCAATTAATATGATTTTATTGTTGGCCATTATTGGCATCTTTTAGTGCAAAAAAAGCTCAGGAAAAATGCAGTCTCTGACTATCTCCTGTATCATGTCCTCAGTCTCTGACCGTCTCTTGTATCATGTCCTCACTCTCTGACCGTCTCCTGTATCATGTCCTCAGTCTCTGACCATCTCTTGTATCATGTCCTCACTCTCTGACCGTCTTTGTATCATGTCCTCACTCTCTGACCGTCTCCTGTATCATGTCCTCAGTCTCTGACCGTCTTTTGTATCATGTCCTCAGTCTCTTGACCATCTCTTGTATCATGTCCTCAGTCTCTGGCCATCTCTTGTATCATGTCCTCAGTCTCTCACCCTCTCTTGTATCATGTCCTCAGTCTCTTGACCATCTCTTGTATCATGTCCTCAGTCTCTGACCGTCTCTTGTATCATGTCCTCACTCTCTGACCGTCTCTTGTATCATGTCCTCACTCTCTAACCGTCTCTTATATCATATCATGTCCTCACTCTCTGACCGTCTCTTGCATCATGTCCTCACTCTCTAACCGTCTCTTATATCATATCATGTCCTCACTCTCTGACCATCTCTTGTATCATGTCCTCAGTCTCTTGACTGTCTCTTGTATCATGTCCTCAGTCTCTTGTATCATGTCCTCACCCTCTGACCGTCTCTTGTATCATGTCCTCACTCTCTGACCGTCTCTTGTATCATGTCCTCACTCTCTGACCCTCTCTTGTATCATGTCCTCACCCTCTGACCGTCTCTTGTATCATGTCCTCAGTCTCTGACCCTCTCTTGTATCATGTCCTCACCCTCTGACCGTCTCTTGTATCATGTCCTCAGTCTCTGACCGTCTCTTGTATCATGTCCTCAGTCTCTGACCGTCTCTTGTATCATGTCCTCACTCTCTGACCATCTCTTGTATCATGTCCTCAGTCTCTGACTGTCTCTTGTATCATGTCCTCAGTCTCTGACTGTCTCTTGTATCATGTCCTCAGTCTCTGACTGTCTCTTGTATCATGTCCTCAGTCTCTGACTGTCTCTTGTATCATGTCCTCGGTCTCTGACCGTCTCTTGTATCATGTCCTCGGTCTCTGACCCTCTCTTGTATCATGTCCTCAGTCTCTGACCCTCTCTTGTATCATGTCCTCATAGGCCTCATGTACACTGCTGTTGGTAAACGATTGTTCAGAGGTAGTTGGATGCTTTTTTTCAGCTGCCCCTGAACTCCTCCAATGTTCTCTTATGTGTACACAGGTTTGTTTAATGTCGTTTTTAGGCAGTTGCGGTTGGAGGCTTTTCTTTGAAGACGAAAAAAATTATATTAGACGCCGAAGTTTCCGACGTTTCAGACGCTAAACGTGATGACTCGCGCGTCGTTTACAAGCGTTTTTTTTTTTTTAATATTTAAGAAAAAAAAATGTCATTTTTGCCTAACGCTTCTAAACGTAAACGTGGCAAAACGGACCTTTTTAAACGCGGGTTACTATCTGTCAAGTTAAATCATTCAGGAGAGGTTGTAAAAACGTCCCGTGTACATTTAGCCTATCAGTATCCGGATCACACAGAGCGCCGATCTCCCGCTGTGTCCCAGGGGCGGGGTTGGAATTCCTCGGGCCGCAGTAACAAAGCCCCGCCTCCTATGATGGACGTCACACTGCTTCAATTTCCCACCACTGGATCAGTGTGCCGTCTATCACAGGGGGCTGCCGAACGATTGAGCTCAGTGACACAGAGAGAGATCGCCGCTCTGCGTGACAAGGAGGGAGGGGAGGGCTCTGACTGGGGATGACACCCCCACCATGTGCGCCCCACCCCCCCCCTGTTTTTGGTGCCATTATTGGCACATTTTTTCTTTCGGCCGAATGTAAAAAAAACACCATTTTCGACCAATGTGTTTTAAGTGGCCAAAAATTGGGTGCGCCTCTAAAATGTCACTGCCATACCCTCTGCACTCCTCTCCTGTACATACAGTATCTGACAAAAGTAAGTACACCCCTCAGTGACATTTGTGTAAATCTTTTCTTCTATCTTTTCATGTGACAACACTGAAGAAATGACACTTGTCTACAATGTAAAGTAGTGGGTGTACAGCTTGTATAACAGTGTAAATTTGCTGTCCCCTCAAAATAACTCAACACACAGCCATTAATGTCTAAACCACTGGCAACAAAAGTCAGTACACCCCTAAGTGAAAATCTCCAAATTGAGCCCAATTAGCCATTTTCCCTCCCTGGTGTCATGTGACTCGTTAGTGTTACAAGGTCTCAGGTGTGAATGGGGAGCAGGTGTGTTAAATTAGGTGCACCCTCAATATAACTCAACACACAGCCATTAGGGTAAAGGTGATGGACTGGCCAAGCATGTCTCCAGACCTAAACCCTATTGATCATCTGTGGGACATCCTCAAACGGAAGGTGGAGGAGCGCAAGGTCTCTAACATCCACCAGCTCTGTGATGTCATCATGGAGGAGGGGAAGAGGACTCCAGTGACAACCTGTGAAGCTCTGGTGACCTCCATGCCCAAGAGGGTTAAGGCAGTGCTGGAAAATAATGTCGGCCACACAAAATATTGACACTTTGGGCCCAATTTTCACTTAGGGGTGTACTGACTTTTGTTGCCAGCGGTTTAGACATTAATGGCTGTGTGTTGAGTTATTTTGAGGGGACAGCAAATTTACACTGTTATACAAGCTGTACACTCACTACTTTACATTGTAGACAAGTGTCATTTCTTCAGTGTTGTCACATGAAAAGATTTACACACATGTGACTGAGGGGTGTACTTACTTTTGTCAGATACTGTATATATACTGTACACTCACCGGCCACTTTATTATTTCCCCCTTGCTAGTAGTGGGTCGGACCCCTTTATTAGATCCCCCATAGAAATCCGGGGTACGGTACCCCACACATCACGGGGTGCTTCATAAATCTCCCTATAAATCCTGTGCTGGACCGACACCAATTATTCCCATCACCATGACGATGATAAACGATTATTGATTGATTTCCAATATTTCATCATAGAATCTATTCAAACTATTTTGTTTTTTTACTTCTAAATACTCCCCTCCCCAGTGATCATTACCCCCCTCCCCCCGTGATCATTACCCCCCCCTCCCCCCAGTGATCATTACCCCCCTCCCCCCCGTGATCATTACCCCCCCCCCCTCCCCCCAGTGATCATTACCCCCCCCCACTGATCATTACCCCCCCCCTCCCCCCAGTGATCATTACCCCCCTCCCCCCCGTGATCATTACCCCCCCCCCTCCAGTGATCATTACCCCCCCCGTGATCATTACCCCCCTCCAGTGATCATTACACCCTCCCTCCCCCCCAGTGATTATACAGACAGATGTAGCTTTCTTATAGGGGGTGTAATAAAGTGACATTTATTATATGGAGGGGTGATTGATTGTCAATAGAACTATCAGAGGTGTGTATGGTGAGGAATGGTCGGGTAATGGATATATACTATATGCCAGAAATAGGTGACCCCCCCTCCCCTCCCAATCACTGATATATGATAGTAATTGTACCCTCCCCCCAGAAATATAAATCATAGAAATAATGGGGTACGGGGTGCTATAATATCCAATCCTCCAATCCAAAATTGATCAATAAATTAAATAACTCATCATCGTTCATAACATATTTACCCCCCCCCCCACTGATATATATCATTAATATTGGGGTAAAATATATATATTATTATTGGGGTGATCTATATATATATATATATATCTAAAGATCACCCCAATCATATATATATATATATATATATATATATATATATATATACATAGATCACCCCAATAATAATTTTATATATATATTTTATTGGAGTGATCTATATACACATCAGGAGTCCACTGCTGCCTGATGTCATCACTGGACTCCTCCCCCTACTGCCTTATATGGACTTGTTTACTCCTTATATGCAAATGAGGCAGCTGGCTGGGGCTGCGTCGCCATGACAATAACTGACATGACTGCACTGGACCTCCTATGGGAAGGATTGTGTATGTGACGTTTCTATGGTAATATCTCCATCCCATAATAATACCATCCATTCCTTCCTGTCTAAAGACTTCATTCACAAGGCTGGAAGAGCCGGATATTGTGATCCCCCAATAAATTATTGGGGTGATATATATATATATTATTGGGGTGATATATATATATATTATTGGGGTGATATATATATATATATATTATTGGGGTGATATATATATATATATATATATTATTGGGGTGATATTGATGAGATATTAGTTATTAATGGGCAATCATTGTGATTTGGGGAGATAACTGATCAGTATGACTCCTCCTCCTCCCCTCCCCCATTTTTTATCTGCAGTGGACAAGAAATCCAAATAAAAAATAAAATAAAGAAATGTTCTCTTTGTGGGGTGCAGAGGTGACATTTGGGGGAAGGAAGGAATGGATGATATTATTATGGGATGGAAATATTACCATAGAAACGTCACATACACAATCAGACTGTGATAGAGATCGGAGGGAGAAGGAAGGAGTTTTGCTGATTATTTGATAATATAATAATGGGGATGATTTGGATAAAGAATATTTATCAGATACGGAATCTTCTGAACACCAACAAAGAAGGAAATGTATTTGTTATACTGGGAGTCTGGATCTTCCAGCACCTGAAATTCCCACCGAGCTTCGCTATTGGTTAGTGATATATATATATATATATATAATGTGTGTGTGGGGGGAGGGGGTGACATGCATTGTGATATATATAATATACACACACATACATATATCACAACGCATGTCACCCCCCCCCCACATATATATATAATATACACACACACTAGGGCTGCAACTAACGATTATTTTCATAATCGATTAGTTGGCTGATTATTGTTTAAGGTCATTAATCGATTAATCTAAAAAGGAGTGATATAAAATTTAGTTAATATGTAAAGTTTTATAAAAAAGGCCATTTATTCTGAAATCTCTCTATATAATGATAAATATAAAGAACCGATACAGGAGATCTCCGGGATACAAACAGAAGGAGACAACAGGAAGTGAGAGAAATCCTCCCAAAGTGACATCATCCCTGGGTGTCACCAGAACTAGTGTCCCCATTGGAGGATTTCCAGGATTTCCCCTCTAATTCCTGTTCTGGTGACAACCCAAAATCTGGAATGTTTCTTTCACTTTTGTTGGTAAATAGAGAGAATGAAGCTCCCTAAAGGGGGCGCAGACAGCAATAAAAACCTGACGGGGGTTCTAATCCCTCTCCACTCCATCTAACACCAACAATAAAAACATTTTCCTTTATTTATAATGTAACATATGGGGGAGAAATGAAAAAAAAATGATTTGGCAGTGAAAGTGGCAGTTAAAATGTGTGTGTAGGGGGAGGGGAGGGGGAGGGGTTACTTGGTTTGACAGTTAAAGGGTTGAAACAAATGAACAATATAGTTTGGTAGTGAAAGGGTTAAAAACTGAAAGAATTTGGCAGTTGAAGAGAATGAATCTCCCTAAAGGGGGCGCAGACAGCAATACAAACCTGACAGGGGTTCTAATCCCTCTCCACTCCATCCAACACTAACAATAAACAAGTTTTCCTTTAGTGATAATTTTACATATGAGCAAGAAATGTAAAAAACACATTTTGGTTTTGTCGGTAAAAGGGTTAAAAACGGGGGGAGGGGAGGGTATAAAAAAAAGAAAAGAAGTTGGTTTGGCGCTGAAAGGGTTAAAAAAAAAAAAAACTTACAAAAATCTGTTTTGAAAAAAAAATGGTTCAGAGAAAGGGTTAAAAATGAAAAAAAAAAAGATTTTGTAGTGCAAGGGTTAAAAACAAAAGGGGGAGGGGAATTGGTTTCATAAATGAAAAGGAAAACATTTGATTTGGCAGTGAAAGGGTTAAAAATGGAGAAATAATTGGTGTGTAATAATGATAAAATAAAAGAAAAGATTTGATGGAGGATTTCTAAGGCTCCATTCACAATGTTATCATAAGAATAGAGATCTTTATTTCAGCCATGGGACTGTAAGGGTTAAATCTCATTCACAATAACATGTTCTTCCAGGAGCCGTATATCCCTATTAGATCCGTATACTGATCCTACAGGCTGAATTCACAAAGCTCACAAATAGGGACGTGGCTCCTTTAAGAAAAATCGTCAGTTATTTTTCAAAAAAAAAAAAAAGGTCACCTGACTGCACTCTGCGATCTGATTGGTCCCTCTGCCATTGATGTCATCGGCTGAGTCTGTTTGAATCTGATTGGTCCCTCCTCTGCCTATGATGTCATAGGCTAAGTCTCTATATAGCCAGAAGTAGGTCAGTGAGCTCTCAGAAGCTCAGAGATCACTGACCAGTGAAGACGCTTCTTATCTCTCCTGAGATATTTCTTGCGATTTTATTGGATTTGATTTAATTCAATTCAATTTCATTGCGATTTCTATTGTCATACATTTAAAGCGAGTTTCTTTATTCCTAATAATGAACCGATTTAAATGTAATCAGCTTCTTTCTCTGAAAAACACCAAAGAGAAAGCCAGCAAAGGAGGGGCAATGGTAGGAGGTATCAGTGACCAGCCTGCAGATACCCCAACCAAAAAGCCCCCCAAAATTAAGAGGATTGTGCGCGGCTGTTTCAGGGCCGTTGTTGGATGTTTCGGATTCGGCTGTAAAGTCAAAAGACATCACCGAGATACAAACACCAAAATTGGTAAGTGTTATGGATAGTGATAGATACAAAAAGTACTCTGCATAAGTCACCTACACTCATCGATCAAATTATTGATTATTTGTTTTCATAGAATTATAGAACAGAAGGAGATATTAAAGTGATTGATAAGCCACAATCTGATCTTTATATCATCTCCTCTGTCAGATAAAAATCTGCATCCTCGTGCCTGTGCGTTATTTATAAATAAAACGCTTTCTACTTGTATTAAAGAGGAAGGAATCCCATCGATTTAACACTTTCAAAAAACATTTCTATTTCTGGCATGTCGGGAATGCTAACTGTCACATTGGTTGTGCTCTCAACCAAACTGTCAAACCATCCAATGGCTGCTGTCATAACGGATCACATGTGCAGCATTATGGCAGTTGAAGATTCACCACTTCAATACCGGCACTTCCCCCCTTCCTGCCCATTTATATATATATATATATATATATATATATATATATATATATATATATATATATATATACATATACATCAGGAGTCCACTGCTGCCTGATGTCATCACTGGACTCCTCCCCCTACTGCCTTATATGGACTTGTTATATGCAAATGAGGCAGCTGGCTGGGGCTGCGTCGCCATGACAATAACTGACATGACTGCACTGGACCTCCTATGGGAAGGACTGTGTATGTGACGTTTCTATGGTAATATATCCATCCCATAATAATACCATCCATTCCTTCCTGTCTAAAGACTTCATTCACAAGGCCGGAAGAGCCAGATATTGTGATATTGTGATCCCCCAATAAATTATTGGGGTGATATATATATATTATTATTGGGGTGATATATATATATTATTATTATTATTATTATTATTATTATTGGAGTGATCTATATATATATATATATATATATATATATATATGTATAGATCACTCCAATAATATATATATAGATCACCCCAATAATAATAATAATATATATATATATATATCACCCGAATAATAGCAGGAATATAAATAATTGGTTTTTTTCCTCTCTCCAGAAGAAAATAATGACCCCATCACCACCAAAATACAGCCGACTACAGGGGATGGACCTACTACTGAGAGTGAGGAAACCCATCCGGCTACAAACGGGGACAAGACAATACCAGTGGTTCCAATCTCCAGTGAGACTGAGGAACCCCTACTGGCTACAGACGCCGAGGACAAGATAGTACCAGTGGTTCCAATCTCTAGTGAGACTGAGGAACCCCTACTGGCTACAGACGCCGAGGACAAGATACTACCAGTGGTTCCAATCTCCAGTGAGACTGAGGAACCCCTACTGGCTACAGACGCCGAGGACAAGAAAGTACCAGTGGTTCCAATCTCTAGTGAGACTGAGGAACCCCTACTGGCTACAGACGCCGAGGACAAGATAGTACCAGTGGTTCCAATCTCTAGTGAGACTGAGGAACCCCTACTGGCTACAGACGCCGAGGACAACATAGTACCAGTGGTTCCAATCTCCAGTGAGAGTGAGGAACCCCTACTGGCTACAGACACCAAGGAAAAGAAAATTCAAGAGGTTCCAATCACCAGTGAGATTGACGCAACTCCACTGGTTATAAACATTGAGGACAAGAATACTCCGCTCACTCTATCCACTAGTGAGGGTGAGAATACTCAACTGTCATCATTTACCACCTCCAAAGAGGAAGAAGAAGGACCATTGGCTCAAACCTCCAGCAAACGGGCTTCAAAGCACAGTGCACTACGGAGTAATCTACCTTCACACGTTTCATCCCACAGTGCATTATCTGACTATATTTCATTATATGATGCACTAGCACTAGAACCATCAGGTGGTCCTGTTGACAATGACCAGCCGTGTGAACTATCAATGCAAAGCTTTACTTACCATGAAGTACTTGGACAGGGGACCTTCGGGAAGGTGGTGTTGGCCTCTCATTATGCCATGGAACAGAAGATGGCGATAAAAATAGTGAAAAAAAAATTACTTCAAGGAAACTTCAGTTCTGCTCTTCTGGAGAAGAACATACTACAAGCGTGCAGTGGCAATCGATTCATCACTAATCTGTTTGCATCATTCCAGACGAAGGTAAGTCTTTTCATCTTTTCATTTCTTCATCTCTTTCCTGTACTGCGCTCCCCTACTGATGCAGACCCCCTAAACCAGGTATATGCAATTAGCGGACCTCCAGCTGTTGCAAAACTACAAGTCCCATCATGCCTCTGCCTCCGGGTGTCATGCTTGTGGCTGTCAGAGTCTTGCTATGCCTCATGGGACTTGTAATTCTGCAACAGCTGGAGGTCCGCTAATTGCATATCCCTGCCCTAAACCAATTATTCAAATGGTGACTTTTTTGGAAGTCAAAACTTACACAGGGCTAAGCATCCCCCCTTCCCCTGATGATAGTCTTAGTTCTTTTAAATTAGTCCAGCCAATAAGTGTTGAATTGTGAGAGGCAGAGGGGAGCTCCACTGTTGTGTCCCAAACCAGCTTTTTCTGAGGGCTCCGGCTGTAGTCAGGGAAGCAATATAGATAAGAGCAGAACTCTAGAGAGCTTCATACAAGGCTGGAGATTGATGAAGTAAACTGTACAGAGTAGAGGTTTCCTTTATAGAAACCGTTTACTGAGAGGCCCCCATTGCTGACCTACTTTTGAAAATGCTAGTTGCCTGGCTGCCTCTGACCTCAAAGCTGTGAGTCACTGAGTCAGAACCATCCTGCAGCTAGGATGACTGGAGAAGTCAGGTCTGCTCATCTACACGAGACTTCCAGAATGGTGGCCAAAAGTACTGAAATGACTGGATCACCCTAACAGCCACACAAAACTAGTATTGAGATCAGGATAGTCCAGCCATGGTGGCCTACGTCATTTCTCTGTTTGGTTTTCCTAACTTGTGTGCATAACTCTGTACATTCTTCAACAACGTGAAATCAGAGATGTCTATAATGTAACCTTTACCTCTTCTTTTCATACAGAATCATCTGGTCTTTGTCATGGAATTCCTGAGTGGAGGCGATCTTTCGGGATTGATTGCAAAATTTTTAATCGAAGACAACACCGCAAGGTAAGTCTGATGATGGTTCACGCTGGTGTCAGGGGTGGCTGATCACAGGCAGTGACATAGCCAGGCCCCATCCATCCATACCCCGTCCATCTATACCCCGTCCATCCATATCCCGTTCATCCATACCCTGTCCATCCATACCCCGTCCATCCATACCCTGTCCATCCATACCCTGTCCATCCATACCATGTCCATCCATACCCTGTCCATCCATACCCCGTCCATCCATACCCTGTTCATCCATACCCCGTCCATCCATACCCCGTTCATCCATACCATTTCCATCCATACCCCTTCCATCCATACCCTGTCCATCCATACCCTGTCCATCCATACCCCGTCCATCCATACCCCGTCCATCCATACCCTGTCCATCCATACCCCGTCCATCCATACCCCGTCCATCCATACCCCGTCCATCCCTAGCCCTTCCATCCATACCCCTCTGTACCTTTACCTTTTTTTTGGTCTGTGATGGTTTTGAATGCCAATTCATATCTTTCTTTCTCCATCAGATTCATCACTGCGGAAATAATATGTGGACTGCAATTCCTGCACGCTCGTCAGATCGTCCACAGGTAAGGATTGGATCAGCTGATTAATAATGCGAAATTTAAAGGTGAACCCCGGGGAAAAGAAAAACCCTCCCTTGTAGAGGGGCTCCCACCTCACTATAAGGGTTACATGATTATTTATGCCTAGGGGACCAATAGCAAAGACTTCTGCTGACCTCCTTCCCGGCCCCTCTTTTCACCCTGAGGCTGTGGGGATTGGACTGTGAGAGTGGGGATTAGGTGAATAAACCTCCCTTTTATTGGTACCCAAGGCATAAACCATTGCAGTGTGGGGGAGGCCTATCACATGGGTATTTTCTTTTTCCCCCCAAATTCTGCTTTAATGGGTCACTCCATCATAATTGTTCTTGTAGTTATGGGTAGGTAATGTTGGGTGCAATCACCCCTCGGCTTCTGGTATTTTTTTGGTGAATCAGGAAGACTTTCCACCAGTTCCATGAGTTTCCAGTTGTGTTGCCTCCCATAAAGTCTCCTTCCTTTACTGCAGAAGTCTCCCTGTTCATGCCATATTCTGCTTAATGTAGGATTTATACAAAATCCAGCAAGAGGAGTGAGAGCTCCTCATGGTGAATATAGCAGGTGGGCGGAGCTGTGAACCCCAGAACAGAGATCTTCCTGTAGGTGGATATCAAATAAGCCAATGTCCACCCATCAATCTTCATTCTTCTTTGCATAGATGTAAATTTGTATCTTTTCTCTCTTAATATAATGTAGGATATGCAGAGCTAACTGTTCACTTCTTTTCTTTACAGAGATATCAAGCCGGCGAACATACTACTGAACGGTGAAGGACATATCAAGATTGCCGATTTCGGCTTGTCTGTGGCTGGTGTCACCAGTTCCAATAGGATCAGAGGACGTGTGGGTACACCGGCATACTTTGCCCCAGAAGTAAGTTTTATGATATTCTGATATTAGACTTAATTGTAATTATTATGGGATACAGAGAGGCCATAAAGGGGCTCCCCTTTCATTAAATGGAGAATTCCTCCACTGGGGTCCCGGTTACTTTCGGCGGGTCTCCAGGCCACAACTACATCCAACAAAAGGGGAAGTTCTGAGAGTTGTAGCAGTGTGGGAGCTTCTTTGTGGAGGACATTGAGGCCCGGGGTGTAGATGGAGGGATCTGTCTGGCCCGACTCATACAAATGGGATAAAAGCTTCAGGAACGGCTCACCTGCTGTACTCCTCCTTCTCTTTACCATGGTGAGCGCTTGTGAACATTGACTTACTGGGGTCCGTATACCTTTAGCATATACTTTATGCCTCACCTCCAATATTCACAAGCTTCACCTTCGTTTGTTATATTTTGAATCTTAGCACAATTTTAGGACTCCTGGGAGGCTTCATACATCACATACACTATATTGTCAAAAGTATTGGGACGCCTGCCTTTACACGCACATGACCTTTAATGACATCCCAGTCTTAGTCCGTAGGGTTCAATATTGAGTTGGCTCCGCCCTTTGCAGCTATAACAGCTTCAACTCTTCTGGGAAGGCTGTCCACAAGGTTTAGGAGGGTGTCTATGGGAATGTTTGATTGTTCTTCCAGAAGAGCATTTGTGAGGTCAGGCACTGATGTTGGATGAGAAGGCCCGGCTCGCAGTCTCTGCTCCAATTCATCCCAAAGGTTGAGGTCAGGACCAGTCCAATCAAGTTCCTTCACCCCAAATTTGATCATTCGTGTCTTTATGGACCTTGCTTTGTGTACTGGTCCAAATTACTTTGTCGAGGGGGATTATGGTGGGGGGTTGTTTTTAAGGGGATGGGCTTGACCCCCTTAGTTCCAGTGAAGGGAACTCTTAAGGCGTCAGCATACCAAGACATTTTGGACAATTTCATGCTTCCAACTTTGTGGGAGGAGTTTGGGGACGGCCCCTTCATGTTCCAGCATGACTGCCCACCAGTGCACAAAGCAAGGTCCATAAAGACATGGATAAGTGGGTTTGGGGTGGAGGAACTTGACTGGCCTGCACACAGTCCTGACCTCAACCCAATAGAACACCTTTGGGATGAACTAAAGCGGAGACTGCGAGCCAGGCCTTCCTTCTAGTCCAACATCAGTGCCTGACCTCACAAATGCTCTTCTGGAAAAATGGTCAAACATTCCCATAGACACCCTCCTAAACCTTGTGGATGGCCTTCCCAGAAGAGTTGAAGCTGTTATAGCTGCAAAGGGCGGAGCCAACTCAATATTGAACCCTCCGGACTAAGACTGGGATGTCATTAATGTTTATGCGTGTGGATAGGCAGGCGTCACAATACTTTTGACAATATAGTGTACATCAGCATGGAGTCACCTCTGTCCTCTGCCTGGCTCAGGAATGTTCTCATCCTTATTTCTCTCCCTTTTGTTTCTACAGGTCATTAACAACGTGCCGTACTTCACCTCCGTGGACTATTTCGCCTTAGGATTGATGGTATACCAAATGATCTTTGGACTGCATCCCTTCTATGCTCACATGGAGAACGCCCGTAACATCATGTGGGCATTAGTACATAAGGAACCCTATTATCCAGTTACCTTGGACTACAACCTCCAGGACCTCCTAACAAGGGTGAGTATACACTGAACTTTACCTTCTTTTAAGGGATACAAATCTGTTCCAGCTTGCTATGGGGGGGGCATCCGAGCCGAGCCGCAGCTCTTAAGCCCGGTTCACACATGGGCGGCACGACTTGCAGGTCGCCTCAGCGAGGCGACCTGCAAACGACTGCCGGGGCGACTTGCGAGACGACTTCTGCATAGAAGTCTATGCAAGTCGCCCCAAGTCGCCCCCAAAGTAATACAGGAACCTTTTTCTAAGTCGGAGCGACTTGCGTCGCTCCGATTAGAACGGTTCCATAGCACAGAACGGGAGGCGACTTGTCAGGTAACTAGGTCGCCTGACAAGTCGCCCCAGTGTGAACCGAGCCTAATTGTCCATTCAGACACTGAGCTGCAGTTCGGGCCCATCCCCCTCTCTCTCCTGATTGGCTAATTCACTTTGATTGATAGAAGTGGGAGCCAATGGCGCCGCTGCTGTGTCTCAGCCAATCAGGAGGGAGAGTCCCGGATGGCCGAGACACTCGTGGACATCGCTGGATAGAGATGGGGCTCAGATAAGTATTAGGGGGGCCGAGGGAGGGGGGGAGGGGGCTTCTGCACCTTCTGCCTTTACAATCACTTTCATAACAATTACAAAATATCTTTATTTATTTTTTTTTCTTCTCCTTTAAAAACTTTAATGAGCTAAGATGACACAAATAAGGTACCATGCTACGCCCCGATCCAATCAGGACCACAGCTGCAGAAGCTGAAATATGTCACTGTCAGAATCAAATATTAAAATAGTGGGTTCTGTTGTCCACATATTGTTATTGTTCTTGCATTGTTTCTTATTATATTTCATTCTTCTCTACAGCTCCTATGTAAGGACCAAGAAAAGCGAACGGAACTTGTAAGGGACATCAGACACCACAAATATTTCGAGGGGATCGACTGGACCGACTTAGAGAAAGGAAAGGCCACCTCGCCATTGGCATCGGGATCAGTAAGTATACCAATCATCCTGCTTTATTTACTCGGTGATCCCTGATGGGTCAGATTTGGCCCACAAGCCTTCTGTTTGACACACACGGTCTAGATCAGGGTGGTCTCCAAACTACGGCCCTTCAGTTGTTCAGGAACTACAATTCCCATCATGCCTGGTCATGTCTGAGAGTTTTACAATGCCTCATGGGACGTGTAATTCCGCAACAGCTGGAGGGCCGTAGTTTGGAAGATCCCTGGTCTAGATATAGTTCAACGGTGTGTTGATGAAGTGCAACGCTTCTTCTCACCACTAGAGGGAGCTGGGCTTGAAGGAACCTTCTTGGGGTAATCCGCAGCACATCAGAGTTGGGGGGGGAGGGGGTCACCATGCTTTGTTACCATTTTCTGTATCAATCAGAATCTCTCAATGTCTTTTTCTTTTTTCCAGATGAATAAGACACCGATCTATAGAAGAATGGAGATGAAAGAATTCATGACCAAAGTAGACAAGGATCGTCCAATCAAAAAAAAGGACCGGAAGAACTTCAAAGGCTTCTCCTACATGAGAGCGAGCATGAGACGGCAGGTACTGGCCGCCCCTCCACCACCACCACAGAGGCAGCGTTGGTTCACTAAGGCCTTGGCATGTATAATGCAGTAGAACCAACAACCATCTGGGAAGTTGTGCGTCCCTTTGTGGGAAAACACAACCCTTCACAGACACAGACGCTTCTCCCAATCTGACATGTGTGCGGGTGTAGGTACATGGATGCACACTGTCTGCATTCGGGGGCGTGCACCCACACCCGCACACATGTCAGATCAGGATCAGTGTCTGTCTCCATACATCTGCTGCGTCCCATTAGCCATCAATGGGACTGCCTGCACAGGGGTGCATGGAACGCCTGTGCATCCCCATTTCAAAAACACCCCCCTTCACAGACACAGAAGCTTCTCCCAATCTGACATGTGTGCGGGTGTAGGTACATGGATGCACACTGTCTGCATTCGGGGGCGTGCACCCACACCCGCACACATGTCAGATATCTGAGCATCGTACAGGGAGATGAACGGGGCACCCTAGACTGATGATTCAGGGACAATCCGATCGCCTTCGGGGGTCAGGAAGGAATTTTTTCCCCCTCTTTGGAGACAATCTGACCAAGGAGGGGGGTTTTCGCCTTCCTCTGAATCATCGTAAGGTTTAGGGGTCCAAAAAAAGGCCCCACCTATGGGGAGCCAGAGGATAACAGTGACCGATCTCTGATTATCAAGGCCTTAGAATCATTTCCTAAATCTAAATCATTTAGATTTATTTACAATAAAAAATGTACAAAAATAAAAACTGTACATTTAAAACAAAACAAAACACAAAAAAAAACAAAGACTAAAAACAAAAAAAACCCCAAAGCCCCGATGGCCTAATGGATAAGGCACCGGCCTCCTAAGCCAGGGATTGTGGCTAAGCCAGACGCTGCTCCCAATCTGACATGCGTGCGGGTGTAGGTACATGGATGCACACTGTCTGTATCCGGGGCCGTGCACCCACACCCGCACACATGTCAGATTAGGATCAGTGTCTGTGTCCATACATCTCCTGCGTCTCATTAGCCATCAATGGGACTGCCTGCACCGGGGTACATGGAACGCCTAGGTTATCCCAGGGGAAGTGGAAGTGGATATCTGTCACAACTAGATACCTGCTCCCCCCCCAAAAAAAAACACAAAAAACAAAATAACTAAAACAAAGCCAAAAAACACAAAAAAACACAAAAAACAAAAACAAAACAAAGATAAAAAAAAACAAAGACAAAAACATTAAAAAAACAGACAAAAAACAAAAACAAAGGAGGAGTGGACCACCTGTGCATCCCCATTTCAAAAACACCCCCCTTCACAGACACTTCTCCCAATCTGACATGTGTGCGGGTGTAGGTACATGGATGCACACTGTCTGTATCCGGGGCCATGCACCCACACCCGCACACATGTCAGATATCTGAGCATCGTACAGGGAGATGAACGGGGCACCCTAGACTGATGATTCAGGGACAATCCGATCGCCTTCGGGGGTCAGGAAGGAATCCCCCCCTTTGGAGACAATCTGACCAAGGAGGGGGGTTTCCGCCTTCCTCTGAATCATCGTAAGGTTTAGGGGTCCGAAAAGGGCCCCACCTATGGGGAGCCAGAGGAGAACAGTGACCGATCTCTGATTATCAAGGCCTTAGAATCACTTCCTTCTATTGATTTATTTACAATAAAAAAAAAATGTACAATAATAAATAAATAGTGTACATTTAAAACAAAAAACAAAGACAAAAAACAAAACAGACAAAAAACAAAAAAAAACAGAAGACAAAAAAAACAAAACAAAAAAAAACATAGACACAACAAAGAAAACACATAAAACAAAACACAAAAACAAAAAAAGACACAAAAATGAAGAAATTAGAAGAAGCAAAGCCCCGGTGGCCTAATGGATAAGGCACTGGCCTCCTAAGCCAGGGATTGTGGGTTCGAGTCCCACCTGGGGTGCTTTATACTTTTCTGATCACATGATACAGACAGAGAGCTGACACTCCATCACAGTTTAGGTTAAAGTAGAACTTCATTAACCCCTTCAATACCGGACACCTTTACCCCCTTCCTGCCCAGGCCAATTTTCAGCTTTCATCGCTGTCGCACTTTGAATGACAATTACGCGGTCATACAACACTGTACACAGAGGACATTTTTATCACACAAATAGATCTTTCTTTTGATGGTATTTAATCACCACTGAGGGGGGGGGGGGGGTTGTTTTGTTTTTTGCTAAATAAACTAAATAAGACTGAAAACTTCAGAAAAAAAAGGGTTTTTCTTCGTTTCTGTTATAAAATTTTGCAAATAAATAATATTTCTTTATAAATTTGGTGTAAAATGTATTCGGCTCCATTTCTTTGGTGGAAATAATCGGTGTGTATTATTTATTCTGTAGGAGAATTATAGAATCTACAATCGATGGTATTCATCGATCAGCCATAACATTATGACCACCCACCTAACATCCGGAAGGTCCCCATTTTGCTGATTTGAAATGTGAAATATCTACAAATTACAAAACAAAATCAAACATTCTAATAATAATAAGAAAAAAAAAACAAAAAAAGAAAACGAAACCCTTTCACCCCCTCCCGCCAAGGCAGCGGGCACCATTGCGGGCACCATGATGCCATCTTTGCTTCTAACTGATCTGCAGATGCCATGGAGATGACCACCAGGAATTTGATAGCTTCACAGTTTGATTGAGAGCACAAGCAACTGTGGCAGTCATCAATCACAGCGTGCCAGAACGCGGTGCGGGAAAGGCGAGTCCGGTCACATGGCGGGCACCGTGATGCCAATGCGGTTTTTGCGCAGCACATTTTTTTTTTTTAAAGTAGTGCATGTGCCACTTTTTCTGCATTCTCACACAATTTCGATCTCAAAAATCGCACAGTATGGGGAGTGCGCGGGAATCGCACAGGAATGCGGCTCGTGCTCCCTTCCGATCCCGGGGTGAACCAGCCCTGAATGTAGCTGCTTTGGGAAAGTTAAGTGGACGGGTTTCGTTCGGCTTTAGGCTGGGTTCACACTGATGAGATGCGTCACAGAAAATCGCACCACATCCCTGTGCAAATCACATGCGATTCTGTGCAGTGCGATCGTTTCATACGGCTCATACAGCACTGCTTTTGGGGTGTCGTTAACTTTTAATTGGCACTCGCAGCAGATCGAATGAACACAATGCGATTTCTATGCGGGAAACACAACGATCCCTGTGAGTTTCCTGCATGGCATCCGTGTGCACCCAGCATAAAAGCCGAGATCCACCCAAAAGGGGGGGGGCTTCACTCGTCTGACTCCTCCTCCTCTCTGTTGCCACATTTGGCACCTTTTGCGGTGGGGGGGAGGGGACACCTGGTTTCGCCGCAGTGAACTGAGCCGGAAGTCCGGCCCCCCCTCCTACTTTCTCCAAAGCTGGCCCATTCACAGAGTGCAGCGCGCTCCACGCATGTTCAGTAGCAAACCAGCTGTGAGGCCACAAGGCTTTCCTGCAGGTTTCCCTTAGTCATAATGGCGGCGCCAGCACCTGCTCGGGTGAGGGCACCGCGGGATCCCTGGACAGGAAAGTGACCAGAAACATTAACCCCTTCACGCCAACCATACACAAATTTACATTCATGGTATGAAGGGGTTATATACCAGAGGGTGATATGCAGCTGCGGGCATCACCCCGGTACTATTATTTTTTTTAGAGCGGGCGATCTGCTTTTTAGTGCTAACAACCAATGTGGCTAAAAGCTGCTCGGCTGTTATCCTAAAGGAGCGGGAGGGGACGCCCCCCCCCTCTCCCCGCCTTACGCTGCTCTTTCCGGGCCTCCCGTCTAGGGTGACCACAAGTCCTGGGTGTCCCGGGACAGTCCCGCATTTTGCAGGTCTGTTCCGGGCACCTTCATTCCAGGACAATACAGTGCCCCGGAATGAAACTGACACAGCCCCCCCACCACCAGGGCTGATCTATTGCCCCCCCAAAAAAAGGCAGCCACATCGCCGCTTTACTCACTGACAGTACTTGTCCTGGCTGGGAATGTCTGGAGAGGCACAATCCCCACCCCCTGCTTGTGATTGGAGAAATCATAAATCCCGCCTCTTGCGTGTAATCGCTGTAGAGGCAGCATTGGAAGAAGGTAAAGCGGGTCTCGGCCGGCCAGGACAAGTACTGTCGGTGAGTAAAGTGGCGATGCGGCGGCCATTTTTGAGGGGTGTGATCGGTGCTTCTGGGTAAATCGCACACCCGCCGCCCCAGCTGTGCCGCGATTCGTTACAGCACAAGGTATTTTTTAGGAAGGGGGGAGGGGTGTCCCTAAATGGCAGTTTGGAAATGTGGTCACCCTAATCCCACTGGGAGACCAGAACCACCATTCGGCTAGGCTGAGATCTGAATGAAGCCGGATTCGGCTGTGATCGAGTCTCCGGTGTAAAATCCCGGAAGTGACATCACTTCCGGTTTACTCAGCCGCCAATGGCGCCGATTTAAAAAAATGACAGCATTCAGAATCGCGATCTGAATACTTTTAAGTGCAAAGGAGGGAATTGGGGTCTTTTAGATCCCCCCCCCCCCGATCCCTCCATAAAGAGGACCTGTCACCACCTATTACTGCCATTTACATTACTTGTGACAGCAATAAAAGTGATCAGATTTTATTTATTTTTTCAAAGGGACAGTGTAAAAAAATAAAGATAAAATAAATAAGAAAAAAAATTATTTTTCTTAAAGCGCCCCCGTCCCTGCGCGCTCAGGCAGCAAAGAAAACGCATACGTAAGTCGCGCCCACAAATGTAAACGATGTTCAAACCACACATGTGTGGGATCGCCGCGATTGTCAGAGTGAGAGCAATAATTCTAGCCCTAGACCTCCTCTGTAATGCTAAAAAAGTGTTGCCTATGGAGATTTTTACGTACCGTAGTTTGTCGCCATTCCACAAGTGTGCGCAATTTCAAAGCGTGACATGTTAGGTATCTATTTACTCGGCATAACATCATCTTTTACATTATACAAAAAAATTGGGCTGACTTTACCGTTTAGTTTTTTTAAATCCGCACAATTGTCTCCCCCCCCCCAAAAAAAAGTACATTTGAAAGACCGCCGCGCAAATACCATGTGACATAAAATATTGCAGTGATCGCCATTTTATTCTCTAGGGTCTCTGCTACAAATATATAAATATATATATAATGTTTGGTGGTTCTAAGTAAGCTTGTAGAAAAAAAATACAGATTTTAACTTGTAAGCAAAAAATGTCAGAAATAGGCTCAGGCATGAAAGGGGTTAAAAGTCATCAACTGCGATATTTGTCAGGGCTGGACTGGAACAAAAATGTGGCCCTGGACTTCATCCAGACCGGCCCAGGGCACAACACATCAGGGCACATCAGGGTTCATAGCACATTAGAGCATGGGGCACATCAGGGCACATCAGGGAACATCGGGGCACATAGCACATGGGGGCACATCAGGGCACATTATGGGGCACATTGTTTACTAGCCAGCATGCAGAGTAGCACAGGAAGCGTCTGTGATAGGTTCTCTCTCATGTCACGCTGCTCCCCGGCGGCCCCTCCTCTCTTCTCGTCCATCCCCATTTGCTTGTGACATCATCTGCGATGGACGAGAAGAGAGGAGGGGCCGCCGGGGAGCAGTGTGACATGAGAGAGAACCTATCACAGACACTTCCTGCGCTACTCTGCATGCTGGCTAAATCTTGATCTACACGTCAGGCGCCAGCTGTCGGCGATTGACGGGTAGATCGCTGCGGACATCCGATGCAATAGGCGGCCGCTGAAAGCAGCCCACTGAGCAATCGGCCCACCGGGAAACTCCCGGTAGACCCGATGGCCAGTCCATCCCTGGTATTTGTAGAGGATTTGTAGCTGCTGACTTTGAATTTTTTCTGAAGGAGCTCGGAGCTCCTCCCCCCCTATAGCTCCACATTTTAATATGACACATTGTTTCCTTTTACTTACAATTACTGGTATTCCGAGTGTTGTCCCCCCCGCCTCATGGATTCTTCCGAGGTACTTCCTGTCACATGTTCCAGGAGTAAAAATGGCCGCTGTGATACGACTATAGAGAAAAAGAAAAAAAAACAATTACTAATAATGTCTCCAGAGGCCTTTGTTGTATTATTTATAATAAGGGAGGAGTTCCTCTTTAACCCCTTTCTGACGGGTGGACGCCCTGGACTTTCAGTGGTCAAACCGGGATGATGGGTGGAGCTACAGGCATCATACCGGGATGATGGGAGGAGCTACAGGCATCATCCCAAGATTTACTTTTTAAGCCAGCGACTTCCTGTGTTGTAAAAGCCATCCTAGTGGCTGATTAGCTGCTGGATGTCTTTTACAGGCACCAGAAGGGGACGTTCCCCCCTCCCCCCAGCACCTTTCCCAGCTCTCCCATTTCATCGGGGAGCCCGATTTATATAATCTAGCGCTGTCATTGGGTTACCATAGAGCTGTCCCTGGACCAGATGGTCCCCAGGCATCTCTATGGTTCTGGGAGGCCGGAAGCGACGCCATGACGTCACTTCCAGTTCTGGCAGATGTAAACACTGACATTTTTTTTGGAAAACATGAAATCAATGTCATTTTTTTATCTCATGTTTTCCAAGGTGAAGGAGATATTTGGGGGTCTTATAGACCCCCCAGATGTCTCCATAAAGAGGACCTGTCATCTCTTATTTCTATCACAAGGGATGCGTACATTTTATGTGATAGAAATAAAAGTGATAATCTAACGGAGACCCTCATAATAATAGAACCTTAAGGAGACCCTCATAATAATAGAACCTGATGAAGACCCTCATAATAATAGAATCTGATGGAGACCCTCATAATAATAGAACCTGATAGAGACCCTCATAATAATAGAACCTGATGGAGACCCTCATAATAATAGAACCTGATAGAAACCCTCATAATAATAGAACCTGATGGAGACCCTCATAATAATAGAACCCGATGGAGACCCTCATAATAATAGAACCTGATGGAGACCCTCATAATAATAGAACCTGATAGAGACCCTCATAATAATAGAACCCGATGGAGACCTTCATAATAATAGAACCTGATGGAGACCCTCATAATAATAGAACCTGATGGAGACCCTCATAATAATAGAACCTGATGGAGACCCTCATAATAATAGAACCTGATAGAGACCCTCATAATAATAGAACCCGATGGAGACCCTCATAATAATAGAACATGATAGAGACCCTAGACCATAGCACATTGGGGCACATCAGGGCACATGATGGGGCACATGGCACATTATGGGGCACATTGTTTACTAGCCAGCATGCAGAGTAGCACAGGAAGCGTCAGCGATAGGTTCTCTCTCATGTCACACTGCTCCCCGGTGGCCCCTCCTCTCTTCTCGTCCATCCCAGATGATGTCACAAGCAAATGGGGATGGACGAAAAGAGAGGAGGGGCCGCCGGGGAGCAGCGTAACATGAGAGAGAACCTATCACAGACGCTACCTGCGCTACTCTGCATGCTGGCTAAATCTCGATCTACCCGTCAGGCGCCAGCTGTCAGCGATTGACGGGTAGATCGCCGCGGACCTCCAATGCAATAGGTGGCCGCTGAAACCGGCCCACTGAGCTATCGGCCCACCGGGAAACTCCCGGTGGTCCCGAAGGCCAGTCCATCCCTGGTATTTCTAGAGGATTTGTAGCTGCCAACTTTTATTTTTTTTCTGACGGAGCTCGGAGCTCCTCCCCCCCTCCAACTCCACATTTTAATATGAAACATTGTTTCCTTTCACTTACAATTACTGGTATTCCGAGTGTTGTCCTCCCCCCCCGGCCTCATGGATTCTTCCTGGGTACTTCCTATCACATGTTCCAGGAGTAAAAATGGCCACTGTGATACGACTATAGAGAAAAAGAAAAAAAAAACAATTACTAATCACGTCTCCAGAGGCCTTTGTTGTCTTATTTATAATAAGGGAGGAGTTCCCCTTTAACCCCTTCCTGACGGGTGGACGTCCTGGACTTTCAGTGGTCATACCGGGATGATGGGAGGAGCTACAGGCTTCATACCGGGATGATGGGAGGAGCTACAGGCTTCATACCGGGATGATGGGAGGAGCTACAGGCTTCATACCGGGATGATGGGAGGAGCTACAGGCATCATCCCAGGATTTACTTTTTCAGAATGTGACTTCCTGTGTTGTAAAAGCCATCCTAGTGGCTGATTAGCTGCTGGATGTCTTTTACAGGCACCAGGAGAGGACGTCCCCCCCCCCCTCCTGATGGCACCTTTTCGAGCTCTCCAATGCAAGCGGGGAGCCCGATTTATATAATCTGGCGTTGCCATTGGGTTACCATAGAGCTGGCCATGGACCAGATGGTCCACATGCATCTCTATGGTTCTGGGAGGCCAGGAGGGACGCCATGATGTCACTTCCAGTTCTGGCAGATGTAAACACTGACATTTTTTTTTTGTGGAAAACATGAGATCAATGTCTTATTTTTTATCTCATGTTTTCCAAGGTGAAGGAGAGATTGGGGTCTTATAGACCCCCCCAGATGTCTCCATAAAGAGGACCTGTCATCTCTTATTTCCCTCATAATAATAGAACCCATCTATTGTGAAAAAAAAAAAAAAAATAATAGAACCTGATGGAGACCCTCATAATAACAGAACCTGATAGAGACCCTCATAATAATAGAACCCAACGGAGACCCTTATAATAACAGAACCCGGCAGAGACCCTCATAATAATAGAATCTGATGGAGACCCTCATAATAATAGAACCTGATAGAGACCCTCATAATAATAGAACCCAACGGAGACCCTTATAATAACAGAACCCGGCAGAGACCCTCATAATAATAGAATCTGATGGAGACCCTCATAATAATAGAACCTGATGGAGACCCTCATAATAATAGAACCTGATGGAGACCCTCATACTAATAGAACATGATGGAGACCCTCATAATAATAGAACACGATAGAGACCCTCATAATAATAGAATCTAAAGGAGACCCCCATAATAATGATGGAACCTGATGGAGACCCTCATATTGATAGAACCCGATGGAGACGCTCATAGTAATGGAACCCGACGAAGACCCTCATAATAAGAGAACCCGACGGAGACCCTTATAATAAAAGAACATGATGGAGACCCTCATAATAATAGAACCTGATAGAGACCCTAGACCATAGCACATCAGGGCACATAGCACTGTCGGCGATTGACGGGTAGATCGCTGTGGACCTCCAATGCAATAAGCGGCCACTGAAACCGGCCCACTGAGCAATCGGCCCACCGGGAAACTCTCGGTGGTCTCGAAGGCCAGTCCATCCCTGGTATTTGTAGAGGATTTGTAGCTGCCGACTTTTATTTTTTTTCTGAAGGAGCTCGGAGCTCCTCCCCCCTCCAGCTCCACATTTTAATATGAAACATTGTTTCCTTTCACTTACAATTACTGGTATTCCGAGTGTTTTCCCCCGGCCTCATGGATTCTTCCTGGGTATTTCCTGTCACATGTTCCAGGAGTAAAAATGGCCGCTGTGATACGACTATAGAGAAAAAGAAAAAAAAACAATTACTAATCACGTCTCCAGAGGCCTTTGTTGTCTTATTTATAATAAGGGAGGAGTTCCTCTTTAACCCCTTCCTGACGGGTGGATGTCCTGGACTTTCAGTGGTCATACCGGGATGATGGGTGGAGCTACAGGCTTTATCCCGAGATTTACTTTTTCAGAACGCGACTTCCTGTGTTGTAAAAGCCATCCTAGTGGCTGATTAGCTGCTGGATGTCTTTTACAGGCACCAGGAGAGGACGTTCCCCCCTCCCCCCTCCTGATGGCACCTTTTCCAGCTCTCCATATAATCTGGCTGTGCTACTGGGTTACCATAGAGCGGGCCGTGGACCAGATGGTCCCCAAGCATCTCTATGGTTCTGGGATGCCGGAAGCGACGCCATGACGTCACTTCCAGTTCTGGCAGATGTAAACACTGACATTTTTTTTTTTTGGAAAACATGAAATCAATGTCTTTATTTTATCTCATGTTTTCCAAGATAGAGGAGAGATTTGGGGGTCTTATAGACCCCCCAGATGTCTCCATGAAGAGGACCTGTCATCTCTTATTTCCCTCATAATAACAGAACCTGATGGAGACCCTCATAATAACAGAACCCGGCAGAGACCCTTATAATAATAGAACCTGATGGAGACCCTCATAATAATAGAACCTGATAGAGACCCTCATATTAATAGAACCTGATAGAGACCCTCATAATAATAGAACCTGATAGAGACCCTCATAATAATAGAACCTGATAGAGACCCTCATAATAATTGAACCTGATAGAGACCCTCATAATAACAGAACCTGATAGAGACCCTCATAATAATAGAGCCTGATGGAGACCCTCATAATAATAGAACCTGATGGAGACCCTCATAATAATAGAACCTGATGGAGACCCTCATAATAATAGAACCTGATAGAGACCCTCATAATAATTGAACCTGATGGAGACCCTCATAATAACAGAACCTGATAGAGACCCTCATAATAATAGAATCTGATGGAGACCCTCATAATAATAGAGCCTGATGGAGACCCTCATAATAATAGAACCTGATGGAGACCCTCATAATAATAGAACCTGATGGAGACCCTCATAATAATAGAACCTGATAGAGACCCTCATAATAATTGAACCTGATGGAGACCCTCATAATAACAGAACCTCATAATAATAGAGCCTGATGGAGACCCTCATAATAATAGAACCTGATAGAGACCCTCATATTAATAGAACCTGATAGAGACCCTCATAATAATAGAACCTGATAGAGACCCTCATAATAATAGAACCTGATAGAGACCCTCATAATAATTGAACCTGATGGAGACCCTCATAATAACAGAACCTGATAGAGACCCTCATAATAATAGAGCCTGATGGAGACCTTCATAATAATAGAACCTGATGGAGACCCTCATAATAATAGAACCTGATGGAGACCCTCATAATAATAGAACCTGATAGAGACCCTCATAATAATAGAACCTGATGGAGACCCTCATAATAATAGAACCTGATAGAGACCCTCATAATAATTGAACCTGATGGAGACCCTCATAATAACAGAACCTGATAGAGACCCTCATAATAATAGAGCCTGATGGAGACCCTCATAATAATAGAACCTGATGGAGACCCTCATAATAATAGAACCTGATGGAGACCCTCATAATAATAGAACCTGATGGAGACCCTCATAATAATAGAGCCTGATGGAGACCTTCATAATAATAGAACCTGATGGAGACCCTCATAATAATAGAACCTGATGGAGACCCTCATAATAATAGAACCTGATGGAGACCCTCGGTCTGTTCTATAGTTGTATTGTTCTGTATGGATGGAGGTGTCCCCGGGACAGGAAGTGAGGTGGATTCTCTTTAGGGGGTCACAGATGGTGAGAAACACCCGGCAGAGTCTCTCCGCTCCTTCCAATACACAGGAATAGGGGGAGGGGATTATATGGGATGAGGACCACCATGACCCCCCCACACACAGCATAAAGCCTGAGAGGGTCACACTGAGCCCCCCGAGCAACCGATCACCGGATATGTCCCGCACAGCCGAGTACAGAGCGGACTACAACTCCCAGCATCTCCGGGCGGCCTGTACCCCGTCTCCATGGTGACCCATCGGAATGTGTAAAGGAAATGACGTTACGTCACCGCCATCTTGCTACACCCCGTACTCGCCCACAGTAAGGATAGAATGGGAAGGAGAAAGCGGACATCTTGTTACACCCACCGGAGTTTTGCATTTTACAATTATTTTTAACTGTAATCTGAAGTTATGTCGTAAAATACATAACACAGAACTCCGTCCGAATTTATAACCTCAGATTACAATTCAACATAATTGTAAAATGCAAAACTCCGGTGGGTGGAACAAGATGTCCGCTTTCTCCTTCTCAGTGTATTCTTACTGTGGGCGAGTGCGGGGTGTAGAAAGAAGGCGGCGACTAAACGTCACTTCCGCTTCCAATTCTGACGGGTCGCCGCGATGTTTATCAGTTCAGAAAGTGCAACGGAAGTGACGTCACATCGCGGCCATCTTTGTACACCCCGCACTCGTCCGCAGACACCGGACATCAACCGTACAACGCAACAAACCGGGGAGAGGGGGAGGAGCTCCGGGGACAGGCCACCCCCATCACCGGAACCTTCATACACCCCAATATCATCACCGGGGACCCCTCCCCCCATATCTGTACCGACAACCCGGATAATACACCAAATACCCCCCTCCCCCCATCATCTCCAAATACTCCCCTCCCCCCATCACCGCCAAATACCCCCCTCCCCCCCATCACCGCCAAATACCCCCCTCCCCCCATCACCACCAAATACCCCCCTCCCCCCATCACCTCCAAATACCCCCTCCCCCATCACCTCCAAATACCCCCCTCCCCCCATCACCTCCAAATACTCCCCTCCCCCCATCATCTCCAACTACCCCCCTCCCCCCATCACCACCAAATACCCCCCTCCCCCATCACCTCCAAATACCCCCCTCCCCCATCACCACCAAATACCCCCCTCCCCCATCACCTCCAAATACCCCCCTCCCCCCATCACCTCCAAATACCCCCCTCCCCCCATCACCACCAAATACCCCCCTCCCCCCATCACCTCCAAATACCCCCCTCCCCCATCACCACCAAATACCCCCCTCCCCCCCATCACCTCCAAATACCCCCCTCCCCCCATCACCTCCAAATACCCCCTTCCCCCCATCACCACCAAATACCCCCCTCCCCCATCAAATACCCCCCTCCCCCCATCACCACCAAATACCCCCCTCCCCCCATCACCACCAAATACCCCCCTCCCCCCATCACCACCAAATACCCCCCTCCCCCCATCACCTCCAAATACCCCCCTCCCCCCATCACCACCAAATACCCCCCTCCCCCATCAAATACCCCCCTCCCCCCATCACCACCAAATACCCCCCTCCCCCCATCACCACCAAATACCCCCCTCCCCCCATCACCTCCAAATACCCCCCTCCCCCCATCACCACCAAATACCCCCCTCCCCCCATCACCTCCAAATACCCCCCTCCCCCATCACCACCAAATACCCCCCTCCCCCCATCACCACCAAATACCCCCCTCCCCCCATCACCACCAAATACCCCCCTCCCCCCATCACCACCAAATACCCCCCTCCCCCATCAAATACCCCCCTCCCCCCATCACCACCAAATATCCCCCTCCCCCCATCACCATCAAATACCCCCTTCCCCCCATCACCACCAAATACCCCCCTCCCCCATCACCACCAAATACCCCCCTCCCCCCATCACCACCAAATACCCCCCTCCCCCCATCACCTCCAAATACCCCCCTCCCCCATCACCTCCAAATACCCCCCTCCCCCATCACCACCAAATACTGGTTGGAGAAAGAAGGGGGTGAGGGTTGGGGGGAACCCCCACACCCCTTCCTTACTCCTAACCTCTCCTCCCCCCTCCTTTCCTCCCTCTTCCATACTCCCTCTCGGGCGTGTGTTGGACCGGCTGAGGGGAGGTTGGAGGCCGGTATTCTTTGGGTGTGTTTTGGAGTGTTATATACATAGATTGCAGTTTAGGATAAGTTTGGATTTCTTCTGGAGGTGCTTTGAGTGGACATAATTGATGAACTCCGTTCAGCGGGGGCGGTCCTTAGAGGACAGAGGCCGCATACAGGCAGCACAGAGGCTTAGGGGTTAGCCTTGCAGCACTGGGGTCCATGGTTCAAATCCTGACCAGGACACTATCTGCATGGAGTTTGCATGTTCTCCCTGTGCTTGCGTGGGTTTCCTCCGGGTACTCCGGTTTCCTCCCACACTACAAAGACATGCTACCTTGCGTTGGTGGTGCAGTGGTGAGCATAGCTGCCTTTCAAGCAGCTGACCCGGGTTCGATTCCCGGCCAACGCCTTCTCCAATACTTGGAGTCCTCAGAGAGAAAAGCGCTATACAAGGGTGGAATGAAGAATGAAGCGAATGTGTGGAATGTTTGAGGAAGAAAATGTTCCCCCAGAACCTATAGAAGGTGAACCCAGCAACTGATAGAAGACGCTTAGGCTGCGATCACACCTAGGCCTTCCGGATTGCGGGCGGAATTACTGCGATTCCAGATTGTGATCCAGTTATTTTCAATGGCACCCCAATCATGGGACAATATTGTCACCTGACAAATCACACACAAAAAATTGCGGGACGCCTATTTCCCATAGGCCGTCAGGCAACAATCGCGGCAAAATCACGCCTCGATTAGGATGATATTGAAAGTAAAGGGATCGCAAGCGTGTGCTGCGTTTTGCACCGATTCGGGAATCCAGAACACCTAGGTGTGACCAAATCTTCACCGTGTCCATCATACGACAAGAACTTCCTGCACAAACGTCCCCCCAACATGAATAATACACCCAAACCCCCCAACATGAATAATACACCCATACCCCCCAACATGAATATTACACCGACAAGCCCCAACATGAATATTACACCCATACCCCCCCAGCAGGAATATTATACACATACCCCCCCCAACATGAATATTACACCCATACTCCCCCCAGCAGGAATATTACACCCATACTCCCCCCAACATGAATATTACACCCATACTCCCCCCAACATGAATATTACACCCATACCCCCCCAACATGAATAATACACCCATACCCCCCAACATGAATATTACACCCATACCCCCCCAACATAAATATTACACCCATACTCCCCCAACATGAATAATACACCCATACTCCCCCCAACATGAATATTACACCCATACTCCCCCCAACATGAATATTACACCCATACCCCCCAACATGAATATTACACCCATACCCCCCCAACATAAATATTACACCCATACTCCCCCAACATGAATAATACACCCATACTCCCCCCAGCAGGAATATTACACCGACAAGCCCCAACATAAATATTACACCCATACCCCCCAACATGAATATTACACCCATACCCCCCAACATGAATATTACACCCATACCCCCCAACATGAATATTACACCCATACTCCCCCCAACATGAATAATACACCCATACTCCCCCCAGCAGGAATATTACACCGACAAGCCCCAACATAAATATTACACCCATACCCCCCAACATGAATATTACACCCATACCCCCCAACATGAATATTACACCCATACTCCCCCCAGCAGGAATATTACACCGACAAGCCCCAACATAAATATTACACCCATACTCCCCCCAACATGAATATTACACCCATACTCCCCCCAACATGAATATTACACCCATACTCCCCCAACATGAATAATACACCCATACCCCCCAACATGAATATTACACCCATACCCCCCCAACATAAATATTACACCCATACTCCCCCAACATGAATATTACACTCATACTCCCCCCAGCAGGAATATTATACCCATACTCCCCAACATGAATATTACACCCATACTCCCCAACATGAATATTACACCCATACTCCCCCCAGCAGGAATATTATACCCATACCCCCCAACATGAATAATACACCCATACCCCCCAACATGAATATTACACCCATACTCCCCCCAACATGAATATTAAACCCATACCCCCCAACATGAATATTACACCCATACCCCCCAACATGAATAATACACCCATACCCCCCAACATGAATATTACACCCATACCCCCCCAGCAGGAATATTACACCCATACCCCCCCAACATGAATATTACACCCATACCCCCCAACAGGAATATTACACCCATACCCCCCCAACATGAATATTACACTCATACCCCCCAGCAGGAATATTACACCGACACCCCCCAACATGAATATTACACCCATACCCCCCCAGCAGGAATATTACACCCATACCCCCCCAACATGAATATTACACCCATACTCCCCCAACATGAATATTACACCCATACCCCCCCAACATGAATATTACACCCATACCCCCCCAACATGAATATTACACCCATACTCCCCCAATATGAATAATACACCCATACCCCCCCAACATGAATATTACACCCATACTCCCCAACATGAATATTACACCCATACCCCCCAACATGAATATTACACCCATACCCCCCAACATGAATATTACACCCATACTCCCCAACATGAATATTACACCCATACTCCCCAACATGAATATTACACCCATACTCCCCCCAACATGAATATTACACCCATACTCCCCCCAACATGAATATTACACCGACACCCTCCCAGCAGGAATATTACACCCATACTCCCCAACATGAATATTACACCCATACTCCCCAACATGAATATTACACCCATACCCCCCCCAACATGAATATTACACCCATACTCCCCCCAGCAGGAATATTACACCCATACTCCCCCCCAACATGAATATTACACCCATACCCCCCAACATGAATATTACACCCATACTCCCCCAACATGAATATTACACCCATACTCCCCCCAACATGAATATTACACCCATACCCCCCAACATGAATATTACACCCATACCCCCCAACATGAATATTACACCCATACCCCCCAGCAGGAATATTACACTCATACTCCCTTTAGGAATATTACACCGACAAGCCCCAACATAAATATTACACCCATACCCCCCCAACATG